>MU391952.1:95795-231411 GCA_022578705.1 Xylariaceae sp. FL1019 | reverse complement strand
TCAAGCAGGAAAATAGTATGAATTAAAATAGTACACGCCATTTAGTGTACAGCAAAGCAAGTATAACTCCACCGTGGGGTACAATTCTATCCCCTCCAACCAGGATCTATTCCCCAGGGTTTTTTCCACAATAATGTACATTTCTCTGTCCTTTCTCTGTCTATGTCCCAGCCTGTGCGACCCTCTGTAACTTCTCCTACACATTACTCGTAGGATCCTGAAGCATCTCTTGAATAGTCGGCAAGAAGGCTTCCGCATGTCTAAACTCGCCCAATCGAACCTTCATCAAATCAAATGCTACAAGGACTACCTCGTCAGGGTGTCCATATTCCCCAAGCTCCCCATCCTCCCTATCGGATTCCCCGCCGCTCTCACTTCTAAAAGTACCAGTGCCGGGCCTCTTCATCCTAGGGATGTTTTGATACCTCTGACTGAAATGGGTCAAGAGGATCCTCCTCGCGCCCATTCGTCGCCCTATATCAATCGCCTCTCCCATGGTAGAATGTTTCTTGGCGAGCGCATCGCCCGTCATGGAATCCTCGAATGTGGACTCATGAATCAGAAGTGTAGATCCCTTACCAATCTCAACAAATTTGTCGCACGGTCTACAATCACCCGAGTATGAAATTTTCAGGCCGGAGGGGAAAGTGACCGACGTCGCGAGAGCGCCGAAACAGTGATCTACCCAAGCACCCTGTATCTTGGTCAAGCCAAACTCTTTGGTTTCCGCTGGATCGAAGCCTCGCGTTACAACCCCGCCTGCATCATGTAACGATTTGTCGAAGCCGTGGGTGAGCAGTCGATCAAGACCAAAATTTTCTATGCATGCATACTCGTGCAGCCAGTTGATCATGCTGAAATGAGAAGCAAACAAAAGTCTGGCATTCGGACTGGTCTTCGACGTTTCCTCGTGCCACGCTTTGATCACGGATACGGTACCCAGATGGTGGTCGGCATGCATGTGGCTAATCCATATCGCCTTCAAGTTTCGCAAGACGGACGGTAACTCGTTGCCAAAAGCGCGACGGAGTTGGCCTAGAGTATTCTCGCCGGCGTCGAAGAGGTAGTTGCCGTATCCAGGAACACGGACGAGTGTGGCGGAGACGTTGCGATATTTGGACGGCAGTGATGAACCAGTCCCGAGCGGGATGATCTCTGCGTCCCGGTTTGGTATATCGGCTTCATCTGCATCGACTTTATTCTGAAACCTGCGACTGGACACTTCTTGAAGTGCTTTCTTGCTTTGATGCCGGGTGACTGGTCTATCCTTGGCCTTGGCGAGGGCAGCCACATCTGGGAACGGCACGATCTTGTCATTCTGGTGACCATACGTGGGTGCGTATGTGATGCGTTTCCCCGTGCGGGCGATCTCGAACAGATCGGATTGAGGCACATGCTTGCCCATAAGGGATAATTTATTGTTGAAAGCAGGCAAGGGGAATCGATCCTGGTCGATGCCGCGTAAGTTGTAGGTCTGCGCGGCCGACGATTCGAAGGCGATCATGTTGGGGCAGCTATCGGCCGAGGACACGGTGTGCTTGATGGGTGTTTTCACCAACGAGGACAAGTACCTCATAAAATCTTGCAGCTTGGTGTTATTAACCAATCCTTCGCCCAGTATCCAAATAATATCGGTGATATCTTGCACCAGCTTCTCGTCACGCCACTCGGGCCTGTTCACCAAGGGTTCAATGTGGGCAGCGGTGGGCAGGTCGATGACGGCAAAGCCTTTGCCAGGCTCACCTGGGCCAAGCACCATTTCTGGGGTCACGGTTGACCCGTCCGTGGCTAGAACTTCCTGCCCGCTGGCGAGAAGCTTGAATTGTTTTTTGTCGACACCGAGCGCGAGAGCTTTGTCCGGGAAAAATTTGCCCCGTCTGGGATGGCCCTTGACGATATAACACATGGATTGCTGGGCGGGCTCGGTGTGCGGCAGCTTCTCGACCAAGGCCCCGGGCCACGGTCGACGTATCAAGACGGGGGTGCTCTTATCGGCATCACGACTGCGCGGGGGAGGACCATTGTAGGGCTGGAGATGGCCGTCGGCGCCGCGAACGAAGATCTTGGCTGGGAGCTTCACTTGGCCGAGAGTAGTCTCGAACAAGGCGTCGGCGGTCCAATTAGATTCGAACATCTGGGTGACGGTGTCTCGAATGAGCTTCAAGTCATCGTCGACACCCTCGTCGGGGCCAGACTTGTCACGGGCGCCGTCTGACCTGTCGCGGAACTCGTCATGGTTGCGCTTGCGGGGACTCTTAGCGTTGGTCTGAGCTGAGGATGGCGATGGCAATGACGATGAGGACAGCTCGAGGGGCATGTGCCAGACATTGATGTTGTGGTCTTTCCAGTCAGGCTCCGGGGCCGCAGTGTCAGCCGATATAGTGTCAGCCCAAGGGGCGGTGGCGGGGCGGGGATCATTCCGGACCTCGTGAGGTCGCAGGGGCAGGCCCTTGCGGAAGATGAACTGGCGGGCGGTGGCCAGCATGTGGGTGAGGTTCCGGCCGCCATGAATGTTGAGCTTGTCAGGAATAGTGGCCAGCAGGGCTTTGCGCTTCTTCTCGCTCGGCTCGAGCAGGGCGCTGTCACGGGCGCGGCCAAGGGAGTCGGCAATGGTCAGAATGGTGCCAAGAAGGCCGCCAACGGTGCCCCAATCGGTACGCCCCGTCAAAAAGATGTTTTGGACTTTGTTGAAACTGATCTTTCGCTGAGTGGCGGTGCGTTGGAAGCCTTCATGTTGGCGACCGAAGAGGTAGGTGGTGTCATCGAACCATAGGGTCAGGCTAGTGCCGTTGGTGTCAGCGGTTGGGGTCGTAGTGAAGTCGAGATGGGTGATCATTCTCTGGGCGTAGCCTGCGGCGTGACCTGGAGTATCGGAACGGGTATTTCGTGGGGGGGTTGGAGGGGGCCCAGGTTGGAAGAGAAGGTAGCGGGCGTTGGTGTCTCGGAGGGCGCGATCGCGAGTGGGCGCGACAAACAGGGAGACGGCGCCGCCTTGCTTGAGACCAGCTCTGGCAAATCGAGTTGTATCCGGCGGGAACTGGCTGGGGTCAGCGGGACCGTATCGCCCGCAACGGCTGGCGGGCGATTTCTGACGGTGCTGGGGAGGGTGCCTATGCGTGGTGAAGGCTGGCAACGGCGGCGATATTGATGATGACGGTGAGTGTGTGGCAGCAGTTGAGCGGACCAGGCGCCGGCGCGGGATTGACTTTACTGCAACTCTCACAACTCTGATCGGCATCTGTCTGTTGGGAGGAGCAGCGGAGCGGAAGGTCTGCTGGTGTGATTCATTGCCGAACTAGGTCGTCCCAAGTCCATGTGACATTCGATTCAATGCAGGTCACAATGCAATGGTTTGACACCCGCAATTCGCATATCTTTTTCTCTCTTTCTATTAGGTTATCCCTGCACCCGCCCTGTGAGCCCCGATCCAATCACATTCACAGATTTTCCAACTCTTAGCCTTTGCTTCTGTTCAGGGTCCTTCCAGATCCACCAGACCTACTGTGCTCTTTGAATAATCCTACCTTATCGATTGCGATGGTTGTCGTCAGCAAGTAAAATGATGTGCTGACTAATGTGGTGCGTACTATTTCTGTGAAGCTCAACACCGCCGGCGCATGAACCGCGACACGGATTGGTGGGCATCCGACGGGAAACAGATGTATCTGTGAACACCAGTCTGTATCACTCTCTCGCAAGAAACTCGGTATTGTCATGGACAAGCTTAGCTGATATTCCGGGAAGTAGCCGAACTCGCGATTGGGAAGCTCACCGGGATCACCAGGAACTACGAGTGGTGGGCAGATATCTGAGGGTCCAAGTAAGGAGCTCTTGACTGTATTGTTTCACTCAGAACAGGCCATTTGAAGCCCGGAATCTTGAGGTTCTGCCTTTGCGCCAGTAGTGATTATCACTCGTTTCGCGTTTGGGGGAACGAGATGAATCTTCTTTTGAATCACCTTCTCTCGCGGACTTTGCGAACCGAACCTTGGAGACAAGCGTATGGCAATCATTTTACTACGCGAAGAGCGTTATGATGAAGACAGAGCATTCTCGATAATGAAGAGGGGGCTCTTAACATACAAAAATACCTGTCATACTTCAATTCCTCGACTGTTGCTGAATGTCACTCATTCGTGAAGATGATACCAGAATACGATATCTAACTGCAAGGACTGTGATTAGCATTTGATTGGCCAAACTTGTGACCGAGATTTGTGAGTGCACATTTGCGAAGGTCAGATCGAGGTCAGATTATGAATTTGTTAACGCCTTTTGGATGAGTTCTAGGGCTGTTGAGGCCCCCTTGTACCTCGGGAGAAGTTCGGAGTCACGATGGTCAGGTTTCACAGACATGCGATGTAGCGTCTTAAGAGATTGTGAGATCTCAGATTCGGATGCATGTCGAGGTATCAGGCAGATTTGGGCAGCCGATGTCTGCTACTTGTCCATCGGTGTCGACGACACCTGCATAAGGGTCCCTACCTAGGTGCGGTAGTGATGCGTTCGACACCGTGATTCCACCTTCAAAGTGAATGTGCAGGTTCCAATCTCGGCTTGTCATAGGTGGAAAGCCTGAATCGGATCCAGGATCTAAGGTCACATCGGACGGCGCCTCATATAGATGAATGCGCTCCGATGTGCTTATCTCCAATGCAACAGCGCAGAGACGCGTCATACTTCTCCCCGCATCGGAGTTTTCCATGCCACCAGAGCTCTGCCAGAGACTATCGCAACGCCGTAGATTGCAACTGCGTGAATAGGTGACATAAGGTGCTTTCCTTATCTGTAAACCGTAGTTCGTAGGCGTAGGTATGTATAATCCAGATCATGCTGTGCACATGATTTTGAGGACAGAAGTTGGTAGAGGTTGAAACCCGTGACGGGAGCAGCTGAGCAAGCGACAGCGCCTCGAAGCTTCGCATTGGCCAACATAGTGCGGCAACCAAGGTGTACTGAGTCTTCATGTATGGAGGCCTTAAAATGCGCACAAAGCGACTGCGGGCAATGCCGAGCGGGATACCAACAGAGCGCCATTCCTGATCTGTAGCTCCAGATGGATGGTTCTGGCAGCCTCTCGCCTTTACGGATTAGGGCTTTTTGTAAAGTTGTCAGTTGGTACTAGGATCTAATAGATACACACATATGTACAGTTTACGGATAAGGCAGTTGAGTGGGCGTTTGACAGGGAAGATCTCGCAACCTTGCGTCTTCGTCTTCTTTGTGTGCATGCTGGGATATGCAGCGCCGACCAATAATTACAATGGTCTTTTCCGGTAAACTGTATAAACGATGCCAATCTTTAATTCACAGCGAACGGCATTGCTCCTCGCTTGTGTCGCATACAAGGCCGCATGGTCTTTCGTTTGTGCCCCAATTCGTTATGCCCACAAGCGCTCCGTTCTCAGCCAAGATGGTCATGACCGACGAATTGATCAGCTGGCTTAGCAGCAAGACGACTCTTTGACGCTGTACGCTCAGGCACAATGCAGGCCGGCATCTGTTATCGTGAGCTAGATAAGCTGGGGAAGTGCCGGGCCGCTGCTGTATCCGGGTGAGGTTCATTGCTCCGCCTTGGCTGGTGACATTCAATCCTCTTGCCAAGCACCCTTCTACTGCCCTCATGCCATCAATTCCCTGCTCCTGGGCTCTCCTCGATCCCAAACTGGAAGCTCCGGAGTCGCATTAGAGTGGCCTAGATTTGACAACCTGTCAAATCGCTCATCGCAGCGGTCGCGTGGTTATCAGCTCGTCATGGAGGCTAATACGTACGCGACCTCATGCTTTCATGGTAGTATTGCAGCATCTCGATGCGGGCTCTCTTGGCGAGGTTCTTAAACCTGGCCCATGACATAAGTATCATGGCCTATTCCGCCATGGATTGATGGTGTCGCGAACCTTCTCGTTTTCGCCCTTTTGTTCTGAGCTTCTCGCGTTGCCTGCAAGTTCTCAGTCACATAACTCACTGAGACATCATGGTTCGTTACAGTTTCGCGTTATCGCTGCTCGCGAATGCCGGAAGCTTTCTCCCGACTGGTGCTGCGAAAGCTAGTCTTGGGTCGAAGTTCGTTCCTGGTAGCTATGTTGTCGAGTTTGAGGATTCGAAGGTAGGCCAAATAAGACTTATTACTCGTGGCCTGTTTTTGCTAACAAGACGCATTTCATTCAGGATACGTCCGAATTCTTCGCTCAGATCGGTTCAAAGGCCGAAACGCGAATGAACTATGACTCTCCTCTCTTCAGAGGCGCATCCGTGGCATTTCACGACGTCGCATCAGCTGAGAAGGAGGCAGCGAAGCTTCAGGAGATGGCAAGTGTCAAGAAGGTCTGGGCGAATCGGCTTTACTCCCTGCCTCCAGACAAGGTTGTGTGGACAGCCAAGGGTGACAGCGCTGAAAGCCAGAACACAGTCAAGAGACAGGTGGCCACCGAAGACACCTTCTCGCCGCATGTTATGACGCAAGTGGACAAGCTGCGCGCCAATGGCATTGTTGGTGAAGGTATCAAGATTGCTGTCATCGATACTGGTGTTGACTATACGCATCCTGCGCTGGGAGGGTGCTTCGGCCCTGGCTGTCTCGTTGCTTTCGGTACCGATCTGGTCGGCGACGACTACACGGGCTCGAATACTCCCGTTCCAGATGACGAGTAAGAAAGGTTCAACCCGCTCCATGATACACAGACTAACATCGTAAGTCCCTACGATGGTTGCGCCGGTCACGGCTCGCACGTCAGTGGAATCATTGCGGCTCAAGCAAACGAGTATAACTTCACCGGCGCGGCCCCAGGAGTGACACTTGGCATGGTACGCAGAGAACAATCCCGTTTCATTTCCGTTAATCGTCATTATCAAGAAGGATTTGTGCTAATATGCGCTATAGTATGTACTATTCGTTCCGAATGAAAGACCCGGGAACGCCCAGGGAATCCAAGGACATTACATTATGCTTCTAGGATTGGCAGTTCAACTCCGGACCACGAGATACAGGAAAACATCTCAAACTAACATGTGGCAATAGGTTCCGAGTTTTCGGATGCGAGGGAAGTGCGGCCAACGACGTCTTGATCGATGCGTACCTGCAGGCCTTTGAAGCCGGTGCGAACATCATTACTGCTTCGATTGGCGGATCCTCAGGGTGGTCCGAAGACCCATGGGCTGTTGTCGTATCACGCATTGTCGAATCTGGCGTTCCTTGTACAGTCTCAGCTGGAAACGATGGCGAGGCTGGCTTATTCTACGCAAGTACAGCAGCCAATGGCAAGCGAGTAACTGCTGTTGCCTCGGTGGATAATGTGATCACGCCCTTACTCCTGACGGAGTCCTTCTATCTTATAGACGAGGCCGATAACCAGACCTTTGGCTACTCTCCAGGAGAGCCTGCAGACTGGGCTGGTGTTGATCTCCCTCTTTGGACACCGAGCTTCGATACAAGTGATCCCGCGATGGGCTGTGAGGCCTATGCTGACGACACACCCGACTTGTCGGGGAACATTGTGCTTGTTCGACGTGGTACTTGTACTTTTGTCCTCAAAGCTCAGAATGCGGTCGCTAAAGGAGCGAAATATGTGATGTTTTACAACAATGTTCCAGGAGTCATCAGCCCCGATGCGTCTGACGTGGAAGGACTTGAGGCTGTGGGCATGGTGAGCATCTCTACAGTATCTGTAACCTGCACGGTCTCACACTGACGCCATAAAAGGTCGAGCCAGCCGTCGGTGAAGCTTGGGCTGCGTCTCTCGAGGCCGGCTCCGAAGTCACTCTTGATATGCTTGATCCTTTGACAGCGCCGCAATCGTAAGCACTTCCTCTTCCCGGTTCTGACCATCTAACTAAAAGTATAAAGCTTGAGTTTCGTCGACAACACTGTCACCGGCGGCTACGCTAGTACGTACACATCGTGGGGACCAACCTTTGAGGCGGACGTCAAGCCCCAGGTGGCATCGCCAGGCGGCAACATTCTCTCCACGTGGCCGCAGACGCTGGGTTCCTATGCTGTCATATCTGGTACTTCAATGGCCTGCCCCCTCGTAGCAGCTATCTTTGCTTTGATCGCAGATGTGCGGGGAACCTTTGACCCAACCACACTCGAGACACTCGTTGCTTCAAATGCGAACCCGACGCTTCTGAATGACGGAACTGCAACGTACGATGTGCTTGCTTCCGTAGCTCAAATCGGCGCTGGTCTCGTCCAAGCATATGACGCTGCCTACTCCGAGACCTTGATTAGCAAGTCATATCTTGCATTCAACGACACTGATAATCTCATCGACACTCTCAATTTCACAGTAACCAACATAGGCTCATCGGACGTAACCTACGAACTGTCATCAGTCGGTGCAGCGACCGGATATACATTCTCCACCTCCATCTACCCCGATGTCTTCCCTGGGCTTGCACTCTCAGACGAATTTGCAACGATAACTCTAAGTGACAGTAAAATCACAATCCCAGCAGGCGGGGAAGAAACAGTAGCTGTCACTGTCACTCCGCCAGCTCTCGACGGCTCCCTACTTCCTGTCTACTCCGGATACATCACGCTGAACAGTACAAATGGCGACAGTCTCAGCTTGCCATACCAAGGTATCGTGGGCAGTTTACATGACACGCAAGTCCTAGACACGGGCTACCTGTCATCCTCGGCTGATGTAAACTTAAATCCGATAGCCGCCAACACGTCGTTCGTTCTCTCCAAGGACCCCACCGCCGATGTCACGATCCCAGTTGCAGTTGCGCTCATGGCATTTGGATCCCCAAAGCTCAGCGTGAAGCTTCTTTCCGCTAGCGGGAACAACACACTTGGCGACATCCTTGATTCTCCCTATGACTATGCCTCGCGTGACTACTTCCCCTTTGGTTTCGATGGCCGTCTTGCTGACGGTAGCTATGCACCCGCTGGAAGCTATAAGTTCAGCATTGAGGCGTTGCATATTTTTGGGGATGCTAGTGATCCTTCTGAGTATGATGTCGCTGTCACGTCGCCCTTCAGCATCAGCTATGCGTGATTGGGACATCGAGGTGGCGATGTGTAGAATACGTATCTATATATTATGAGGAGCTCGAACATGATAAGCCGCTTTGACATACATGGAAGAGAGTATGGAATTCTGCAATTCGCGAAAGCATAGCAGCCATCATTTCCTAGGTTTCCCGTTCTTTTGCCGGGTGCTTCTGGGTTACACATTTGTTCCATGCCAAGCACGTGTATATCCCGGCTAGGAGCGCGTGATATCCATATGATAAGTTTTCCACTTCCTGAGAACACTCTGGTATCTCTAAGAAACCAAGGGGTGTTCGAAGGCAGGAGAGAGAATGACAGCCCTCACTGCAGCTTAAAATCTGGCCGACTAGTACAAATTTTCAGTACGCTCTCACGGCAAAGTAGCATTTCCCTAAATGCGACCTTGAGACCAACGTTTGCACGATATAGATCACCCTGCTGCAGGCAGCAGAGTAGTTCGCAACGTAGCATCTCCCAGCGCTTAATACTATTGGTTTAGAATCAGTCCATATCGCGAGCAAGTAATCTCACTATTTTGTACAAAAAAGTCATACGAAACACATAGAAATACTATTAATAGAACCCAGCTTAGCAAAGCAGAGCCAAGTCAATGCCAGATCCTTGTTCGGGAACTACATAGGTAGTTTATCACCTTTTTAGATCCATGACTTCCTCGCCCATCAATCTGTACCCCAGGCTTTTCATACTCGCTCAAACCAGCGCCGCATGCACAGCGACCGAAGCCAAAGTAACTGGTGCCGATTTTCATGCTAGTCAGCATCGTCTCTCACAACCTCGCGGGCTGCCTCCACGCCATCTAGATCGTACTGGCGATACTCAGACACGTAATTCGACTTTTTACCGGCTGTCGCAACGGTCTTGAATAATCGAAGAGTGACAATCACGACAGAGGATATAGATTAGCCTGCGCTGTATTTCGCGATATTACATTACCCTGAATGTGACTGTATCATAGCGGCAATATACTACAAACATATGCGCACGCGAAGAGCTTATGCTGCGCAGGCGCGTGCGCATGTACATAGTCGGTTGCAATCTCTTGTTTCCGCGCCGCCTCTTCGATCGGTCGGCATTTTGAGATCAAATGGTGGTACTCTGAGCCTCAATATCACGGATCAACGCTGATGAGATACTCGATCATATGTATACAACGGCATAAATGTCCATCATGAATATTATTTCGTGCCGTAAATGCCCTAGGCTGTGACAGTAACACATGACAAACGGGTGTCGAGCCCTGCAGCCTTGAGCATGACCTTTGCGTTCTGGAAGTAGTACCTGCTGCTGGCGATACTCTCCTCGGCGCGCGTGGCATCCCAAACACCAATTCCAATGAACCTCGAGTTACAGTAGTACGCGCTTGCCAGCTGGACGGTGTTAGCGACCGAGATGTAAGCCCCGCTGGTGGCAGCAGAGTTGGAACCAGGAAGTGTGAGGAGGATTGGCGTGGCCTTGTTGAAGGTGGATGAAGATAACCACGAGTCCCACGTGTTGAAGGAGAAGCCAGACGATATTTCCTTTCCTCCGGGTACGTAGTTCTTGTTCGCGGTCACCCAATTACGAGCGGAGCAGGCCGCGGTGTTGTAGAACTGTACGAAAAGCATGTCGAACTTGACGGACTGGAGAGTAGCCCCCACGTTGGGGTCAGGCACAACGCATTGCGGAGACGCTGTCAGGTACCAGTTCTTGTCGCCATTCAGGGCGTACAGCGCTCGAAGACGCTTTGCAAGGGCAATGTAGCCGGCCGAGCTGTCTGTCGGAGCGCGCTCGATATCCAGGTCAAACCCGTCAACACTGAATTGGCGAACAATGCCATCGCCCGCAGTCGAGTTGGTGTAGTCAAAAGGTCGAGGCTTGCCTGCTGCAACCCAAGCGCTGTCTCGTGGGCCGAAGATGCCCCAAAGCAGATCGGCAAAGGCTGTGCCGGCAGAGGCACCCGTAAGTTGGTAGTCTGCCCCTGCTGGGTCACCACCTAGAGAGAGCAGAATCTTCTTGTCACTGGTCTGTCGGCAGGTATACAAGTCCTGCGCCAACTGTGGGCACATCAAGAGCGCATCTTTAGTGTGGTCGCTGCCGGGGCCGGAATATGCTGTGGCCCAGCACTGATTGCCGAAGTTGGTGCCTGGATAGCCATTGGCCTGTTGCGGGAACAGATTCACGAAAGAAAGGATGATAATATCAATTGTCGGGTCGGCGCAATAAGTCGTGATCGATTTCTGATTAGGACCTTGGCCCTGCGATTAGAGTGTGGTGTTAGCTCACGTCCTTGCTTGGCGATCGCAAAAGATCACCGATCGGTTGCACGAAACAGGCAATTGATCTTCGGACTTACATAGTAGACTGCCACGTTATTTTTTGACGTTATGTCAAAGGCCGCACTGGCCAGACCGGCAAGGAGTGACAAGGTGAAAGAGAGTGTAAAGGTAAATCGCGCCATTGTGAAAGTATAAAAGAGTGACTACAACAGCTGCAAATTTCTCACAATATTGAAATGAAGGGAAAGGACAGACTCGAAAAAGAAGCCATTCCGAAGAACCGCGCCGGCGTACGCCTCCTTTTCAATGATCAAGTCGATTCACGACCTTCGGTTTCGCTTTGGCGAAAGTAGAGATATGTAAGCAGCTTGGCAGCCTTTAAGCATGCCACCATGGCTACTTTTGGCTGGATGTCTTTGTTGCCTGGAGAGTCCAGGCAAGGCTACCATCTAGATCAGATTGGATAGCCAGCCATGAGCGTCCTAGTTCCTCGACTATGCCTAGGAAGGCCCTCGCCTACGACTAAAGTGGTAGGTCGCGACGATAGTCTTGGAAGAGCTAGCATCATTAAAATTAGACCGAAGGGTTCGTCGCCGGATCGCGCCGAATGAAGGTCTTTGACCCGGATCCTTCCAGAGTCTTGGCATCGCTTAACACCCTGCAAGGAACCTTCCTCGCCTGAAGCTGAAAATGTCGGGTACGCTGCCGAAAACTCAGAGACGGTTCGCTTACGATGAGTCAGTTTTGACTTACATATTGACCACTCAGGAATGGGGAACGAGAAACTTGTCGGAAGATTCACAGCTGTCCTGGTATACGGATGTATCGAATTCGACGCTAAGCAAAGTACTGGATGTGTTAGAACTCAGGATTTATCCGCTTGGTCGCAAGCCTTGTTTTATCAGGTGCAGACACCTTACAGCGATCAATGATGAGGCAACTCATTATGACCAACGTCGGAGGTGGCCATCGATGACTTCAAAAGTATCACGCGACCAGGTTGATGCTAAAGTGGTGCTGTCATGACCAAGAGCTCTCAAATTCGACACTTTGTGCCTTGACGCTCCCTTTTACTCAAGTCATAGGATTTGCGGGCTGCATAAGGCAGTGATCGTTTTCAATAAGCCAATTCGACTTGTTGACTTCCAAACGTATTGCGCTTGTCTCCGCCAAACGTCATGTGTCACATCACGATACGAATATTAGCTGGCTTGACAAGGTTGTACTTTTGCTGGTATGACTACTGGCGTAACGGTATAGCGCCCCAATTCTGTTCCGCGACATCATATCCCGAGACGCGTTGAGTCAAATGGGTAATGTAGCGACTGCCTAACCAGAGTCCATTACTATTCCAGACAGAAACTGGTGGATTGACACCAGAGACGTGTATGGGTGGTGGGCGAGACGAGGTTCACACATTGTGGAAATGAAGGATCACAAAATCTGAGCACTTTCAAATTTCTCTCTTATTTGCCCGCGCTGGCCCCTCAAATACTTATCCCAGCCCAACAGCCGGTAACGGAAGACGATTAGATGTAGGGCATCGGTATATACCTAGTTATACTCATCAACACAGGGTAGTATCGGAGATGCTGTCGTTCCGGATTTAATGATATGTCTTGGCCGATGCCAGTCCAATCCATAAACTCCAGGTATCGTCGATCTTTCGAATCCTGGATGTAAAACTCTAGTGAGTATATAGACGATATTTAAGCAAGGAGCCTTTGTACGATCGATTTAGACGCCGTCCGTTAAAAGCCGTGCTTTATGGAGATGGTTGCTGGTCTGTCGATCATGGCAATGAACGAGAGTACGCATCGCACGAAAAGCCATCCATTACGGGATCATTACCTATAAACTTGACCTCAACCCTTTTGCGCCCGTGTGAGATGTCATAGAGAACGATTTTCACCCCATCCAAATATGCAATGCGACTTAAAAAGACGTACTGCGCAAGCAGTAACACTATGTACGCTCGACAATGCCACGTATGATGGACAAACTTACGAGATGCTTATGGGGACCTCCGCGCAGTCTAGGGAACTTGTTACGCATATTGAAATTGGGGTGGTGGTTGAAATGACTAAGCACACGTGGTGTTATGCTATATAAGGTTGTTTCTAACGTTTGCGTTCTACTAGTTGATTTCCTACATACATGCATGGATATACACACTTTTCAGCACTTTTTTAGTTTTATTTATGAGTGATCAGTAGTTTTCCTAGTGCTATGGCTGCCTAAGGCAGCCATATTAGTTATTATTGTTATATATTTGCTATGTTTCGACCTTGTTTCCAATATGAAGAGGGAAAGGGGGGGGGGATTAAATGGTAACAACATAGCATGTCCTTTCACGTATTGTCTTTGAAGTTCTGCTCGTGACCACTATGTGACTCAGAGAGTTCCGAGACGCGATGTTACTGGTGAAAAAAAGGGACAAAACAATGCAACACTATTACTAAGATAGCGAATATATGCGCCGGAAGCAGCCATAGTACTGGGCAAGCTACTGATCACCCACAAACAGTCTGAAAATGTACTTCAACTGCTGTATATTAGTGCGTGCTATGGTGGTGATGAACTAACTTCTGGCTGTATGGGCAAAGTGACCCTATGGTAACCGTTGCTGCTGACTACGCACGCATCCCATTCCCATCTTTTTGGTGACTATAAGATACTCTAGACACGATTTATTCCCAGGACATGTTCCTTCGAAACAACGGCGGGCTTGGTATGTCGAAGGAAATAAGCTGTTGCATGGGGACAAGCCTTCAGCTCGATAGCGGTCTTCACTTCCTAGAATTTCTGCATGCTGACGGTATTACGATAACGTGCCCCATTATTGCTTTGGATGATGGCTAGTTACCTATCTGGCGGAGGTGAGAGCTGACTGGTCGTGGAGCTTGAGGAAGTGCCGTAGACACTTATGTGAAGTAACTGGTAATGTGTTGAGATTCAAGCTATCTACTGAATAGATGGGCGAATAACTACGGCTTATTTTGTCTATTGTACACATATGAACCCCTGTAATATGCTCTATGTAGCATGCCAAATAAGTGGACCGACTCGTGATAGCCCAACTAACCACAGGCGGTATCTGTATAATCTGACAGAGTTTTCTAAGTGCAAAAAGAGGAGAGCCCCCTATCGAGCGAGTTTCATGAGAGAACAGCGGTCCGATGGAAGTTAAAAACATGGAATTTAAGTCTACATGGGTTGTTATACAAGATGCAACTACTGCTTATGAGTTGGTACTTAATATTCCAGTTATACTTGCAACTCACTCTTCGGATACTTTCCTGTGTGTCTAAGATGTGTCCCGTAGTTGCCGTCACATCGATGTAAATTCAATAAGAGCGAGTTAGGAGCTATCCTCATTCATCCCACCATCAATGGCATACACGCGTGGTAGTGCATATTACTACCCAAAGTACCCCGCAGATCATCAGAATCACCGATTACCCACATACTGATGATTTTCCTCCAATCGCAAAGTGTCGGCAGCTTGTCGAGGGACATGATTGAATACAAAGGTTATCATGTGGCACAAGAAATCCGGGCGAGAACTAGGGAAAGTCTTCAATAGCTGGTCGTATCGCAAGTGATCACGATCATGAAGTGCATGACATTGGGCGCCCTGGCCTCCGGCTTCACAGCAGTCTCGGCCGCAGCCGTAGCCGTCAGCAACTCAACAGGACCGACCGCCAATACACTCAACGGCACCTTCGAAGGACGCTATGGTATGTATAGGGAATCTCGTCTGAGTAACTCTACATTCCTGGTATATATGCGCTAACTATCGCTCAGTGAGTCGTGTTTCGTCTCGTTTATTGCAGCCCAAGACCCTCGATTTGCAAAATCTTGAAGAATTTACTGATTTGGGATTAACTGCCTTTAGGTACCTGAATGGGAGCAGGATGTTTTTCTGGGCATGCCGTATGCCCAGCCGCCGATAGGGCCCTTGAGATACCGATGGCCTCAGCACATCAACGAGTCATTTGATGGAACTCAAAATGCAACACAATACGGCTACAGTTGCATGCAGTATGTCACTGGTCTTGAAATGTCGGAAGACTGTCTCACCATAAATGTGGTTCGACCGGCGAGAACACAGAATAAGTCACTGCCCGTTCTCGTATGGATATATGGGGGTGGTCTTTATGCTGGCAGCACCGCAGACCCTCAATACAACATGTCTGGAATCGTGAAACTTAGCCAGGATATGGGTCAGCCTGTGGTAGCTGTAAGCATGAACTATCGCCTGGGCCAATGGGGGTTTTTGCAGACCGTTCAAATCCTCGCCGAAGGCTCTAGCAACGCAGGCTTACTTGACCAACGTCTTGCGTTACACTGGATACAAGAAAACATTGCTGCTTTTGGTGGCGACCCAGACAAAGTAGTCGTATGGGGGGAGAGTGCAGGTGCGCAAAGCATCGCCTATCATATGTTTGCGTACGACGGACGCGACGATCATCTGTGGCGTGGTGCCATCCTCGAGAGTGGTGGACCAACGGGGGCACAAGTTGAAACTCTCTCGTGGTATAATAGCGCAGTTGCGAACTTATCCCAGGCCGTTGGTTGCGGGACATCCTCGGACCAGTTATCGTGTCTGCGTGGTGTGGACTCGGCAACGCTTTTCAACGCGCACCCGTCCGTGGTCTGGAACCCATTGCTTGATGGCGATTTTCTGACAGCCTATCCGAGCCAGCTGATGCCACAGGGTAAGTATAACGCCAAACCCTTGATCACAGGTGCAAACACGGATGAAGGCTTCGCGATCTCAGGTATCACCCCAAACACCGAAGAGGATATTTTCAATTCGATGTTCAGCTGGCGCAGCTACTCTTTCACTCCGCCAACGGCTCATAAACTTCTGGAACTGTATCCAGATGATCCATGCCACGAGCCACCTTACGCTATCACAAATTGTACTCGTAATCTGTCGCGCGGTAGTCAATGGAGACGTGCGGCTGCGATAGGCTCGGATCTTGTTATAATCTCCGGAAGGCGTCGCATGGCAGAATTGTTCGCGAACGCAGACCAGAAAGTCTATAGCTACCGCTTCGATCAGCGGCTTTGGAATGGGTCCGAATGGGATGGAGTCAAGCACTTTCAGAATGTCGCTTTCAGCTTTCAAAACATTTCAGGCTTGCTGGGACCCAGTCCAGAATACGACAGTCATAGAACTTTAGCGCACGCCATTGGTCAAGCGTATATCAGCTTCGTCAACCATTTAAACCCGAACGATGTCGAAGTGCCGATCCGAGCGACGGATAAGCGAGAAATGATGCTCTTACCGCCGTGGCCGGAATATGATCTTGCTAAACCCGTTAACATGGTGTTGAATGCAACGGAAAACTGGGTCGAGGATGATACATGGAGAAAGGAGGGGATTGCATTTATGATGACGGCTGGTGTAGCTAGAGAAATGCTATCTTGAGCTAGAATTCCTACCTTGAATCTCAAAAGTAGAGAATCTTCAGATTGCGCTATTGTAATTCTGACGGCGGCTTGGCCATCTTTACCACGGGCTGCAGTTTTTTCTCTCATTTTCTTTCCCATTGCATCTCAGCATCTGTTTGCGAATATGCTACTTTCAATGTCACCTCGAGGCATTGTTCCGGCTCTAGATTCTTCGTTTCGGGGGTCTGAATCTGACGGGTCTGTTGAGAGGGTGCCAGGCGGCCCGGACTGTGAAAGAACACGATACCCGACAACTCCACAAGCCTGAATTGGACCTCAAGGCTGAAACGGGCTTCCAGCGTCAAGTCGGGACACTTGGGAACGAAGCTGCGGAAAACTGGTCCGCCATTATTTCGTGGACGGTGCTACGCGGCCTGAAAGGAGCTATATCTCGGCACGGTGATTCCTCTTTGTTGAGAAACGGGAGAAAATGGCCCTGTGGCTTCGCCGTCTGCAGTTTTGATGGGAGCAGAAACTTGGTGTAGTATGGTCACTTCGAGATGCCGGCGTCGCGACATCGAGGTACGTACTTGATGGTTCAAGCGACATACCTGGCTTCACGAAATTTGCACCGCATTGTGGTGTCTTGTGGCTCAGGAACAGTTTCCCAGAAGTCAGATTCGGGTTGCATGACGTGAAATAAAGCTATCAAGGATGGTTTTAAGTGAAGCTTCAAACGTAAGCCTAGTAAGGTCTATCGGGTTGTTGTGGCGAGTTCAACGCATTTAGTCCCATACTTTCGCTTATTTATTCTTTCCTGTGCTCGGAGTAACGCCGGGACTGAGCCCCTACCATGTTACTACGCTTCTATCCGTCGAAACAGATATGGGAGGAGTAGATCCCGGACATCTATTGCTACGTCCAACGAGATGGCTCCTTTTTCGAGCACCCACAAATACTACGAGGTGTCAGCATTAGTGATGATCGAGCGCCGTTCGCACCGAGTGCTGAGGAGGCGATAACCGAGCATGAGCAAAGGCCCCGGACGTTTTCCGAAGCTCAAGTATCTGGGACGGTAGATTAGAGGATGATCCTCTCATCACAATCTGGCACCAACCGCATCAACACAGCATATACGCAAAACATGGATAACCAGTGTTTCCATATATACCTCGGCACCACCAAAATCACCATGGAGTTTGATTGCCAGCCCAGCAAGCGTCCAGAATATGTGCATAATCTGCGCTTTATCAGACTTTTCATCGTTATTGCATGTAGACAGGTCCTTCCTGGTTCAGCTCGCGAGCTTCGTCCTCGACGCTTGGTCGTGTGGCTCCTACTACTTCACTGCTCCGCAGTAAGGTCGGATAAGCGCGGCCGCCCGTCAGTCGAAAATGACTTCTAAATAGCATACCTAGCATAAGTGACCAATATAATTGATCGTCAAAGTGACCTGACAATCAACTTACCCGCCCGAAAGACTGTGTTGCACGGCAGAGATTTGGCGAACATGCCTGTGACCCGCGTGTCCCTCAAAACGGCAAATTGCCTAAAAAGCCTCATATGACAAGAAAATGAAGGGAAGGGGTGGGATTAATAGGCCAAATAAAACGTCAATTAATTTCTGAAGCATAGCATTCCAGTCTGATGCATCGTATGAAGAAAAAATGCATCATTTTCCGCGTGGCAACGACATATATAGGAATCTACCCGTTGGTATCCGGAACGTCGACAGTGTCCGCGCATGGAGGCTGTACACAGTGCTGCACCTGGGAAGCTTCCAAGGTTATGGGTGTAAACCAAAAATGAGAGCATCCTAGGGGACAAAAGGAATCGCAAGCTTTAAATTTTGCGGGAAGATTCAGGTTAGTGTATCAGACGAAGAGACAACGAGGAAGTCCAATGGCGTTATTAAGGTTCGTATCAAATCTTCTCCGCCAGATACGACTGCGTTCCCACAGGTGCAGCCGCGTCGTTGGCATATCGGCCGTCCCCCGCCTTATGGGATAACGTGGGATAGACGAGTGCTGCGGCATCGTGCCGGTAATATACATTCCATGCGGGAAGGTAGATGACGGGTCACCCGTGATTGTCTCCTGTAATCTTCATATCCACAGGTCTCATGTCACCTGAGGACGCATTGGTTGTATTCAAGTCGCTTCCATAACAGACATGCCAGTCCGTTGATAAGCTCTCGGATCTTGCAGCGTCCAGACATCCTTTATGAGGAGTCGCTGTAAGTGTTATGTACAATGTAATTGGTTCAGTTTGTATAATACAGTATAAAGTAGACCTGTGGCTTTGGTCCGACGTGTAATCGTAATTGAGCAGTCATGTCTTGTTTGACGAGTAACAATCCGTTGTACGTCACCGTAACCATCGTGACTAGACACGTCTTAGTCTTTGCGAATCTGCTCCGGCAGTGTTGAGCAGATGTCATAGTTCGTATGAAAGAAATCGGCTGTCTCAGCACTCCGGCGCTGCATCTCGCCGTCGAAAATATTTAGCATGGCACCCACACCTGGCAACTTCTCCAGCCTCTGAACAGATCGTCTCCAAGCCTCCATATGTTTTGCATTGGCCAAGGCGTTTACCTCGCGGATGCGTCTTTCGAGTGCTTCTAGTACGGCCGGGTTCTCTTTTGGCGATCCTTGCCCTGGTGGCGCCTTCCGCATCCATTCTAGATACTCCGCAACAACGGAGGATATACCCGCAATTTCTGCCTGTGTATTGAAAACCACCATGCCGAACGCCGTGAGCTCGGCAAGAATGTGGTTGGCGTCACCTCCGCCGAAGTTCCCTGCCGGCGAGGATGGTGGTGGAGTAGTTGATGTTGATGATCCGTTTAAAGCTCGAACTTCTTGTAGAGCTGGCATATGTCGATGAGAGTAGACGCTGCTGTGTCGAAACGGTGATGAGGCGGCAATGGGGCATGAAAGGTCTTCCATTTGGAAAGGCGGGACGTCCTGAACTCCTGCTTGAGGGCTATGTATATAGGTTAAGAACTCATTGTCGATGCCGTCCGGAGATATGGGAAGTGGATGATGTGACGAGAATGGCGTTGAAGGCATTCCACGACTAGCGGGCATGAGTGTATCGCCCGTCGGTATCGAAGTTGACATAGGCAAAGCAAATGGAGAGCACTCTGCGTAATCCGTCCCTGTAGACCCAGTAGGATTTGCTACAGGTGGTGGGTCGTATGTACCAGGCTGTCTTGATGGGTTGTTTTTCAGAATATATGCTTCAGCTTTATCTATCCCTCCAAATGTTAGCTGCTCGACAGATTTGCCTTCAGATAGATTATCTGCTAGATAGTCCTACCTACCTAGTCTCTCCTGTAAGGCCTCTATCGTCTGTGCCAAGTCGGCCTTTGTGGGTTTGTGTGTGGGCACGTAAATACAATTCTCTCCTGACCTCGTACACTTCTCGCAGGACGGCTGTCCCCCATCACATCGGACTTTCCTGTCGCGACACAGTTTGCAGGCTATGTGACGGGACAAGCTGCTCATGATCATCTAGACAGATGCAGCGGTGAGACTAAGGTTGGTAGCCGGTGCGGCCTCGACGGGTCTTTGTGTCTTCGACACACGATACCGTTCTTGTGGACCTGAAGTGTCTCTACACAAATCGAGGGCTGTAGTGATCAAACTTGAGGCTGCTTGTACTCTAGGTTGGGGCATAGCTGAATGTATAAGGTATCCGACTGTTGCCAAGCTTTTGACACGCAACTGAGTGACGGATCTAATTCCTAACCTACGGAGACTGGCTACAAGGCCTCCCTAAGTATCTCTAAGTAGCCGCCATGTCTGTCAGATCCTGTTCCGCACAGCGTCCAGAAGCTGCTTGGCCTGGAGATTGATGAGACTACACACGTTTTGACTTTGTGACTTACAGTGGGGGTTTCGTGTCAAGCGCATGTGGAGCGGAACACTAAAAATATGAAAGACCCCTGCTGAAAGCCCATCTTTCTAGAAGCCAATTGACAGGCGATTACTACATCAAGCTGTACCGGAGCTCTCCTCGATAACAGCTAGCGATGTCAATTGTATTGTGCTGCCCCGAGTCATCTCTGGTCTTACTCGGGATTGCTCTAGTCCAACGACAGCGGGCCAGTGGCAGCAGTGGAACGTGTCTTCTCCTGCCAGAGAACTTCTCAAGCGGTGCGCTCGGCAGAAAACGGCGAGAACGTCTCTATGTTGCCTCTGTGGGGTTAAAGAGCTGGCCCATCGCGACCTGGCCCATCGCGACCTGAGGTTGCAGGTCAGGTATTCCGTACTGTGGCCTTGGACCAATTTGTGACGAGACCCAAGGGCTTACAGGCTTTCCCGGCTGGTATTAGCCCGATCCGATGGATCTTAGGTAGCCCACCCAGGCTTCGTGACATAGACACCTAAGGTTACCAAGCAGAGACAGGTCTGACAGGTCACAATATGCCTATCGAAAGCCATCCTGACGAGCAGATTGCCGATGTAATCCTGGCCGGCTGCTACCAAGGCTCTCGGTAGGCCTAGCTGTCAGATCTTAGGCGTGACACTTGCGCTGGGAACTAGCCGCCATTGACCAGCCGAGCCAGCAAAAATTTGATAGTGTGATAAGGCCCTCGGCCGTCGACCATACCTGCCTAATATGAGGCGACTGTCATGCTACTAAGGAGAGATACAAAGGGCACTCGGGGCAGAGAATTTGAAATACAATGAAAGGCTGTCATGCCTTTCGAAGTATGGTGACTACTAGTTACCTGTCGAGGCATACACAAGGTACCTACGTCGGACCAGCGAGAAGGGATTCCGAGGCGAATTCGGAACGCTCTGTCCCTTGGGTTTTGTAGATGAAGATGCGGATCACAGGGGCTAGGCACGCAGGGCCAACGTGGATGCAGACTGACAACTTTCCCCACTGGCCAACGGGAGCACTGCATCTGCACTGGTAGGCAGGGCGCCTGGACTGCATCCGCCATCCCCAAGCCCGCGTGGCATAGGTCTGCACAGCGAGCGAATGATGTCATGCTAGGTACCTTAGTATTCGATCTTCCTCCACATGGAGCTGCTCGGCTGCGTCTTCAATGTTGCTCTGCGAACACATCCAGGAATGATCAGGTACGAATGCGCCCATGGCAAATGCCCGTATCCGTACCGTACTATCAGCAACTTCCCCGCCGCGGCACTCCCGTGGCTTTGGCACGGCAGCAAGGCGTGGCCCATTTTTCTCTTTATGTACACAGCTGCAAGCTTCGTAAGCCAGCCAACAGCGGCCATGCAACCGATGCATGCAACTAGGCACAGGCACCGTCGCCTGTCAATACCCTTCGTATACAGTTTACGGAATAGAACAATACCAAGTAGCGCTCTAGCTTCCCCAGACTCGAGACAGCTCCAGGAACCATCCTACATAGGACACGAAACGGCTGGCGCACGGGGATCACCTTGACCAGTCTAGAAGCAACTTGGAAGCACTGTATTAGACAGTGCCTCGACAGTCAGTCGTTGCTTGGAAACAACAAACCTGCATGCACTGGGACGCGTCGCCGGGGAAGCACGGAGACAAATTCTCCGCCAGTACTGTGGCTTCGTCTCCCAGCGGAGGCGCCAAACACTTATGTTGAGATCGGAACGGCCCGCGGGCAAGATATGCCAAGGGAGTGATGCATTGATGCAATAATGTACAGTATAGTACGGGGTCTACGGATGCGCAAAGACGGGACGCGGAATCGAATTGCAATTTCGGACGTCATTCGAGACGATCGCCGACGAGCAACAGGCACAGCTTCCATTTTCGTAAGTAGCCAATGTGGCCGGTGAATGACCTCGAAGGTAGTCTGCAGGGGTGCTACCAATTTTCACCTTCGTCTCGAGTAGCATTTACGAGTCCACACGGAATAGCCGAACCTGCTGTCAAGCAAACTAGGTTAGGTATGGAATATATTATGTTCGGATCGCAACAACATTCCCCCCAATTCCAGGGACCACATATAATGTATGTGCGTTAGGCACGGCTTGTTTTCACTATGTAGGTACACAGCACGAGACAAGGGCAGGGTTGAAGGCAATGGAAGTCGAACGCCGAGACCCTGATCCTCTGCCTAATCTTGACCCTAAGAGTGAAGCTTACTGACCTTTTCGATCTTGCTGCGACTCCTCGACGCTCGCTGGAGCAAGCGCGACTGGGGGATCGCGGGTTAGATCGTGTCGCAAGGTACAGCTACGTCTGCCTGTGACCCGCGTACACGGGCATGCGCCGGTTGGCTGTGCGCATCCGCGCAGAGTCTGCCATCACGACACGACCAGCTGTAACAGAGCTCTCGGCTGTGACTCGTGTTATTGCCACCCCGACCCAACCTCGGTGGTTCGGATCCGAGTTCGGCACGGGAACGTTGGGATTCGGGGTTTGATCCACATCGATTCCACAATGCATCTCGAACGGGCTGGCTGTGTTTCTGAATATCCCATGAGTAATCTGTAGGCCTGTGGTTCAGACCCATACGACACCATGAATGCCTTCCAAAAAGCATCCAAAACTGGCGCGAGAAGAAGCTGAATGTGTAGACATGAATCTCATGGTGTTGGGCTGTGAGAAATCCTCGCACGCAGGGGAACTGTTGCTCGCTCCCCACGTGGCGCAATGGCCGTTCGATGATATCACAGTAATCATAGACAGCCCCTTTTTCCCACCCATCAAGGTGCAAGTCCGCCGATAGAGGTAGTGAATGCTCCGTGTCGCTAAATCATCCGCCAGGGCCGTACGCCTACAATATCCATGATCATGCCGCATCCGAATCTGCAATCCGCTTCATACGAACCTTACCTTTCAAGAAAGTCTCTTTCCTACCTGTCCCTGCCGAAACGCGTCACAGTAAGCACTATGGCTTGCTCCGACCACAAGGCACTTACAGTTTTCTCCTACAATGTTCTTCTACAGGGTAACCTGTATGTATGAATGCTCCAACTAGCCAGTACAGCGATCTGAGCACGTCTTCATTGTTGGAGATACGCCCCGAACGCTGAGATTCTATATGATTAACGTCTGCATTCTTGATGTCTAATACAACACGCGATGCACCTTGCACGATAACTTCCAAGGACGGTAGCAGGCATCTATCCAGCCGACGGCCCCAGAGACGAAAGAACACCTGCGAGTGTTGCTTCTCTCGACAGCGACAACCAGGAGTGAGATCTGAATTACCCTGAACTTTGACAAACCATTGATCACACGCAGAAGATGATGGTATGGACAGGATTTGGCATTGCTTTGCAGAGTTACAAGTGACATGTTCAGACTATGGTGAGAGTTCGATCAGTCAATGCCACTTTCCCCGCGACTGCTGTCTGGTGAGTAACTAGCCGATAGGATATACAGTACGCTTTACTTTGAGGTCGTTACAAGTGCCATGAAGACTGGCTCATTTGGAGAACAAGTAGGTCGACGCGGCATTATAAAATGTGTCTCCCTAGGTTCGGGGTGAAATGACTTAAGGCTCAATAATATGCTAGTTGAGAAGATCCCATTGTATTGATAACAGAGTGAGGAATACTGAAAAGTCTGTAGTAACGAGTACAATCTGTATCTAAGTGAGCGAACCGTGTTTAACAAACACAATATAGTCTGTCGAAGTGTGTGGTGCCGGCCACCAATAATCACTCGATATTTTTCTGGTTTACTGGTTTGACTTTACACATCAATCACTGTTGGATAATATGCTAGGAATTGACCGTCGAAATTCGCCTTTTCCGTTGGCCGCTTGCAAATCTATGGACAAACAAGCCTTGAATATAAGAAAACTCTATTCTACCAACCAGCAGCCTCACTAAGGGTGGTATTTAGGAGAAGTGTCCGCAAAAAAAGACCAACTGCTCTTGTGATCAGCCGACCTTTTTTTTTTTTTTTTTTTTTTGTGGTAGAAAACCCAACCGCCATATGATGGATTCCTGATGATCTACCTAACTAAAGATCCTTATAATCACTTTTCAGGCTTCTTTTGAACGAAACTTTACTGTAGCTATGCAGTGAGCTCCTATATCATCAGCTGAGATATACAACAGCTAGAGGTAACCCTATGACCTTTGATTCAATGAACAACCGAATTAATAAACACTCAAATTTTGGGAGATGGTCTACATTTCCTTCATTTGCCATCTAAACTCATGCTTGTCGCATTACTGCCTCGAAGATGCCCTTCATCTCCTTGGCGCTCTTCTTGGGGGTGCGTACTTGCCCATTCTTATAATCCACAAACGTTGCGCCAAATCGTGTTTCGTACCCCTCTGCCCACTCAAAGTTATCCATGAGACTCCATGCCATATAACCTTTTACATTGCATCCATCCTCTTCAACGGCCTTCGCCATTGCATCCACATACCCCTTGAAATAGTCCACTCGGAATTGGTCTTCAAGAATCTTCTCTTTGGGTAAGTCATTCTCTCCCTTGATGCTCGTCCCATTCTCTGTGACGTAGATAGCCGGATACCCGTATCGCTTGCTTAGCCAGTTGATCAGATTTCGAAAACCTTGAGGGTTTGGACGAAGCCAAAAGGATTGGGTCTCGGGCCCAATGCATTCGCCCAATTTGTTGTAAGCGTGTGTAGTCAGGTTGCCCAGGAAATCATCCGGTGCTGGCTCTCCGGTTCCGTGCTTGATATAGTCCGCAGTATAGTGGTTCATACCATAGAAGTCGTTCGAGCCCTTGATGAGTGCAGCCTCCTCAACCGTGAATTCTGGCAGTCTGTCCCCGAGCTGAGTACGCATAGAATCTGGATATCTTCCAAAGTACACTGGATCAGCAAACCACGATGTCGCGAACTCAATCTTGCGGTTGGCCGCTGCGATGTCTTCAGGGTCCTCCGAATCCCAAGGATATGCCCAGTCGCCGTTCAGTGTGATCCCGATTTGGCCTTCATCTTTAGGCTTGAACTCCTCGCGGTAAACCTTGACTGCTTTGGCATGTGCGAGTAAGATATTGTGCCCCACAATCCATGGCTCCCGGCTCGAGTCGCCAACGGGGGATTTGGTTCGATCTGAAGTGTGACCAGGAGCAAAGAGACCCGTACTGTAACCCAGGATTGAGCTGCAGAACGGTTCATTAAATGTGATCCAGTCCTTGCACTTTGGAATTGCTTCGAATACCACACGTGCGTAGTGCTCAAAGTCTAAGGAGAACTCCTCCTTATTCAGTAAGCCGCCATACCGCTGTTCAATTCCATCTGGGACATCCCAATGGAGTAACGTGATGAACGGAACAATTTCGGCATCTAGTAAGTCGTCGACGAATTTGACGTAGTGATCAATACCAGCTTGGTTGATTGGATCGTTTCGCCCGCCTAGGGGAATAATACGAGCCCACGACAAGGAGAAGCGGTAGGCTTTCGCACCGATGCTTTTGAGAAGCGCGATATCTTCTGCCGTTCTATTGTACGAGTCGCAGGCCACCGAGCCGTCGCTCTTGTCGGCAATTTTGCCGGGAATCTCACAAAATTTGTCCCATATTGTTGGACCCCGTCCGTCTTTGTCGCTGGCACCTTCGATTTGGAAGCTGCAGTGAGCATATTGGCTTAGCAAAATATCTGAATTTGGAAACTAGGCAGTTGTATATTGGACACGGTGACCAGACTTACGCAGCTGTAGCGAAGCCCCATAGGAAGTCTGCGGGCAGCGACATTGCTTGAATGAGTAAAGTCGATAGCTGAAGTTGGAGTAAGAATCTAAAAGGATCTAACGTTCTGGTCTCGTCTAGAAGAATCTATGATGAACGCTTGCGTATCAGGAATCGCCGAGATTACGATGACCCTGCGCGTCTTTGCGACGTAGAAAGGCAGACTAATGAACGAAGACAATATCCCCATCCAAGCTGCAGCGGGGTGTAAGCTGCCATTATGTACCCCACAAGAATCAACCGTCAAGATGATCGTGATCCGTGCCATGCTGTTCTTTCCCGATTCTCCCCTGCCGGACCATGCTTGCCGAGAAATGATTGATTCGGGACCATATGGTGCTTTGACTTCCCCAATCGCCTTTTCAGCAAGAGCATCCCCGCGGCGGGGTAGTTGCTTGGAGTTCGAGGACTGCATTACCGGCCATAACACGAATCTCTTGGCTTCGAAGTCGGTTCCCCCACGGCAGAATCGGGGACGCGGCAAGCTTGTGAGACGCTGGATGCGGGCCGTGTCTCCGATACTTGGGGGTCCGGGAGCTGGGATGACGCCAAGTGTCGCATGATGCTCGAGAGGCCACGGAAGGCTGCGAACTTGATGTACCGGCCCAGAGAATGGTAGCAAATTGGCGAATAATTCATATGGGGCTGTAAACATGAGGAACAAATGACATGAACTAAGTCTACTACTACAGCCGGAAAAGTCAAACCTCTCTGAGTAACGCAAAGCGTGCATGGCAGAATGTCCCCAGGAAAAGTCTAGATGGCGGCTGGAAAGAAGTTAAGGAGACTACTAGGTAACCTACGCTTATATGGCGTTCCCGTTTTTATACTACCAATCAAGCGTCGGAGACGCTGACTGCGCTCAAGGTTATAGATCGGAGAATTTCATGTAGATGTAAAAATAGATAGGCCCTTTTCACACGATGAGAAAGGCATCCCGTTTTCTTCTTATATGAGTTACTGTCCTTATTACCTGGCTTTCTTCAATCAATCAACCTCTCGTATCATGTGGGCTAGTTTTACTACTATCTCTTCGTAGATAGTCGTTTTTCAGTCCGACAATGAAAAGGCGAAAGTAGTAGCCGAACATGACATGTAAATGTAAGTGTTAGGTAGTTAGGGGATATAAGACAGTCGTTTCGTTCCATTGACATTCTTCCACAGTAACTAAGCATTCCACTTGCTTGATACAGTGGCTGTACAGAGCGAGTAGATGGTGTTCCCGAGATGTTTCATTGCACCGGCGTATGTTAATCAGATAGAGGAAGAATCGTCTAGTTATGAAATGATATCTAATCGGGGAAAGAGGTAATAGAGGTAACTAAAAGTGTAGATCATTAGCGATGCGCAATCTCTGCATGCTGCAGCTTCCCTCGTTCCGTCCCGTCATCATGAATCGGGTCAGTGCCCTCGAAGGCCGGCTGATTCCTTCTTCTTTTGAAAATTGATTCTCTCGCTCTGTTGGCGAAGACCCTTGTTATCTGAAGGCAACTACTATCTATACAGGTACCGTCTTGTGTTGCTGTCACCTTGTAGCGCCTCTTCGTATAGTACATCCGGTGTATATAGTTCATGGCCTAGGTAGATGCGATCCCACGCCTTCCCTTTCTCTTTCAACTTTCGAGGCCGTTGCAACGTATGTTACGTATGTGACCATCGAACTCCCATGGGCAGGCTGTAGCATGCAATTCACCAACAGTTTTCCAGCGACGGTGTTGGCCATCCAGCGCATATTGGAGCCGATTCAATATTATACAATCGCCGTTATCTCGAGCCCTGACTAGTTCCATTATCGTATGTTGACGAGCTAGGCATTGATTCTACACACAACGATGCTATACACAGCTCTCCTGTGGGAATTAAGTCGTCCTAACGCCTACAAGGTCAACGTCTAGTCACAGTAATGGTAATCTACTTGGAGCTAGCATTCCTATCACTGTACCTATAACAGGGCTCATCATCAACCCTGGTTACTATGGTGCACTCGATTAAGGACTGTAGGGATTCATTCCCTGTATATGCCGTAGCCTAAAGAACGCAACGGCTTATGGATGAAGGGCTGGCAACTATTTCGTTGGAAATACAAGTCTACCAGAAGTGCACCTCTTTCCACATTCGTCCCATAAAGCCCTAACTAATCCACCTAGAGTATGCCGTCGGACTGTTTCATAGACAATGAGATGAAGTTTTAGAGCATCGCGGACGATAAGACCGCGCTTATCCACCGCCCTCTTAAAAACGTTGCTGAAGATCTCGCGCATGCACTCTCGTACTGCGCTGTACGGTGGTCGACTTTCCTGCAGCAGACCTTCCATTGCTTGTCGCAGAGTCGCCAGAGGTATACAGAGCTGGGCCAGGGATAGAGTACGATTTAAGGTCTCGCCAGATATCGATATCAATGCCCGGATCGTCACTCTTGTAGAATTCGCTAGCCGGCTGGCCTTCTGGCTCTGTGGCGCCTGAGCCGCTGATTTCCAGGTTGATGCACTAGTGGAAGTAGCCGTCAGTAAACAAGCATTCCTCACTACTGTTCTGGCGGAAGGGTAGAGGATATCGATTGGGGAGATAAAAGGAAAGAGATAATATGAGGGAAAGAGAGCCGCTGTGTGCACGAACCTGTGGATAAAACTCAGCGTTATTTTGGTCAGCCATATGTAGACCAAGCATCTCGTGACGTAGAACATAAGGACCGGCCTTGATATCCTTGGGAAGCGTCACAGTGTAGGTGTCTATCCACCCGTCCTGCACCTCCGTCACGTTCTTGTGCACGTCGGTTGTGGCCCATTGCTGCGTCACCCATGCTGGGTCGACCCCCTCTTCAGGCGCGCCAGGCACTAAGAGACCGCTTTCGAAAAACTTGAAGAAACTCAGTTCAGTCTTATCGACATCGAAGCAACCAGATGAGCCACAGGGTGCGAGGTAATGCATAATGGGACCCGGATGCTCGAAGCCGCCGATTTCGTTGAACCATTTGAGCGTGATGGTATCGCCGGCTTTGACTGGAACTGAAGACTGCGCATTCTTGGCGCCATTGTGACAGGCTATGTTGGGCCCGTTGATGTCGTCGATAGAGACAGGGCCTTCATCTTTGGTCGTATAGGACCAGGTGACGGCATCGCTCTGATCATCCGATCCCCATCGATCGTAGCCCGGGTAGGTAACGCCGTTGGCAATGACCTCACGAACATGACCATGGCCGATGGCACTCGTGGCGTAGAGTGCGAGACCTAAGAGAGTGAGAGTGGTTTTAGAAGGCATGATCGTATTAAGGGATGCCAAAGCAACAATGAAAACTTGGTTAAATGAGCAGCTGTATGACTTGGAGCCTGCCGTCTGAAAGAACGAAAATTCGTACACCTTCAAGGTGAGGTTGAAAATGAGAGTATTCCAGAAAGAGCGACCAGATAATTCGAGCTTGTTTTCTGTACGAACGAACGAAGACCTGTGGAATGTTGAAAAGCACCATTTACTCGGGGGCCATGTCAACTTATATACATGTGTTGTGATCACAACATCCCAGTTGTGGTGAGATTGATCAACTAGAGTTGCCAAACAACAAGGGATAGATTTTATAGTACACGGTAAACATGAGACTCTACCATTAATCAGAGCCGCGGGTGATGTGCAACGTCTCGTTTTAGATAACACCTGACCCTATATTTAAACTAGGAGGAATGCCAAGGTACCTTTCAAGGGAACACCATGTCACCTGAAGCTTTTATACTTAACAATTTCGTAAATTGACTGAAGTCACCAGAAGGTTAAAGAACTAGTGACTATTCCTTCTCTATTGATGCAACTCCCATACGCGCGAATTTGGGGATTTTGGTCGCGCCGGTCTTGGCCCAACTAGACGGGTTTCAGAACGGCCCCGATGCAGCGGATCTCCTCCTTACCTGATCCAGTTTTGTAATCCATCAAGTTGCACGTTATTAGCGTATTTCACATGTGGCATGGAAACCCCTGTTGGTTGTGAACGCTGTCACAGCTCACCCCATAACCGGATGGCGCGTAGATTAAGATTGCTCTCGCCCCGGCTGCCCTGGGCTCATTTGAGCTGTGTATTCATGTGAAAGCACTCTATTTCATATACGACTCTCATCGGCATTGAACACTGGTCACTCATATTCCGTCACTAGTCCATAGATTGTGAAGCAGAATGTTGGAATTGTAAGTTGTGAATTTATGTTCGTTGTTTCATCTTGATAGTGCTTACGGCACAGCTTTCTATTCGGTGCCCATTTCGTCATCTCTAGTTGGAAGAATTATCAAGCCAAGATGACCAATCGAGAGAGGTGGACATACCAAAAAATGGCAGAAAGACGCCAGACAAGCCTCGCTGATCTTCTTTAGCCAGAATTCAGGAGCCGGAAGTGGCTCCTAGCTGTGAGTTGTATCGCGAAGAGGACTGGAGCCAGTGCATATAATGGCTCGCAAGAAACGTATCTGGAAGGAAGATCGCAGTGATAATCATCACGAGGATCGATATGCAGTCTTTTTGGGTCACGAGGCTGTACAATTTGTTAGATCCAGTGAGACGGATGGGGCAAGGCGAGTTATTGAATATTGTTGCTTACGAAATTCATCTATGTGTATTTACGGACTTTGTAGCCACGAGTTACTTCCTTACTGCATCTACATGTCTTCAACTTTCGGCGCATGGGGTCGTCTACTAAGCGCAACTCCTTTGTCATGTGTTTCAACTCCTGTTTATTACCTAGGTATTTATGTTAGATGCCCAACCCCCACCCCCCTCTGTTATCAGTACCGCTCCCATTCTGGAAAAATCAGCTACTTTTCCTAGTCAGGAGAATAGTCAATCCCGTACGCTGTGAAGGCATTTTGTCGATTGCTGGTATGCTCCAAATGCTATGGCGTGAAATGAAAAGACATTATTTGCTGCCTGTAACCCAAGGTCTAGAAAGCGCTTGTCCGAAGCAGGTATGCTTGGAAGGAAGACATTGTCTACCTGGCCATCATCTCATCCGGATGAAATGATGTAGAATGGTAGGGCGAGTCCTTGATCGTGATGTTAATATACAGAGCAAGGCACCTTGGTTCCGTAGGAACTTCGGCGTTGTCTTTTGTAGGGAGCCAACGCGGATAATGGTAGCGTAGAGATGGCGGGACATACAGTCACCAAAAACCTGCTCGTGATACGAGCTCATTCAAATGCCATCAACAGCTACTTCGTTCAACCAATTCATCAATTCCAGACCCGCTCGTCCCTAATATCTTCATCTTCATAACGTAACGACAGTCGAGAGTCTCTACTCTATCATGGTTCTCTGTGGCTGTATCTCGATAGATAAGTCCACAGTAAGCAAAATGTAATCATGATTAGTGCGATAATATCCCTTATACCCCATTTTTGTTATGCCCGTTGGGCACCCATTGTTCCCATCACACGTCCCATCATAATTCATTTCAGCCCTGCTAGGACCATGTTACATGTTGCATGGTAGAGGCCGATCCCACTAAACCTGTTTCTTGGAACCACCGTCAACCGAGTCAGATCTCTTACGCTTCCCAGTGGAGGATTCCGATGCTTCAGCCTCTTCTTCTGCTTCATTGTCATTGTCATTGTCATTGTCATCATTGGCGGACCACTCCGTGATCTCGTACTCGACGCGCACGCGGCCGTCGCTGCTGTGTTGCACTCCTCTCATTGTGTGCATCTGGCCCAAGCGACTGCCGGCCAGCAGAGAATCGAACCAAGGGATGCTGGTGAAAGTGCGGCCCGTCAAGATGCTACTGGCTTCGGAAGGGGTAGGAAGCGAAATATCCATAACGTCAGACTCATCCTCGTCTTCGTCTGATTCGGGCAGGAGCCCCAAGTCCTGGAGACCGTGGAGATCCTCGGTCAACAGGCTCCCGATCGTCAGCTGGATGAAGCCGGCCTCGGCGGGAGGCTGCTCGGCGTAGTAAGATATGGGGGTGCCGCACAAACCGCAGAAGTTTCGTCGAGTGTATCGATCGGCGAAGACGCGGCGGATTGTGAAAGGAGTGTCGTCCTGGCATACAGTCTGGCTGCGATACCAGTCAAGAGGCACGCGGATGAAGGCGGACAGCGGGGACGCCGATGCAATGCCTGGAACAGTACCGTGGTCAGCTACGCGAGCGCATTTGCGACTGGGAGAAATCGAAGGGGAGGGGAGGGCAAGGTGGGATGTCTGCATACGTTGATTGAGGCTGGAATCAAAGATGATGCTGGCCAAGTCTGTGGCGCCGGAGGGGATGTCGATGGCGTACTGGTAGCGGCCGCAGGTACACGAGCCCCGGAGGAGAGCTGCTGACGACGCTGGCGAAGCCATATTGATCACTACCTAGGTACCTGGGCGGTCTGGCGGGCTCGTCTGGCTGGGGGCTGTGTGTACCTTGGTCGCAAAGAGCTTTACGTCTCGAACGGTGAGGGGGGATTGGGAAGGTGCGACACGCGGAACGCGGCAGAGCGTACGGTCGGGACAGTGGGAGTGGGTAGAACGCAGGTCAGTCGAGAGACAGGAGATGGTGGAGGCGGGAAGCCAAAACCATGATGAGGGATGGGTCAGAGTGATGCAATTCTGCGGTTCTCAATTGAGACTCGTCGACTCGTATGACCCCGGCCCTACAGCCTCATGTCTTCGTCGTTGTGTTCTGAGAGTTTTCTGAGAGTTTTCTGAGATATGAGGCAGGTAGATTAGAATGGTGTCTGTAAAGGATGCTTTGGAAGTCACAGAATCAATGTTGTCGGGAAGGCGCCAGGACGTTCTGGTCCTTTCCAGCGCACCTGCCTTACGAAATACACTAACGTCATAACTTATACCTTGGGTGGGGTACTACGCCGCACGAGTGCTATGTGATTGGAACTCATCTTGGAACTGTACGAAGTTCGAACTGTACCTGATTAGGTGGGCTGTTGTAGGTGGGGTTCCCCCCCGCCCTCTGCCCGCCCTCTGCCCGCCCTCTGCCCCAGGCCTACTCTGCCCGTCTTCACCCCAGCCGAGTCAGCTGTTGGAGGACTAAGGTACCTTAGTAATCACCGCTGCCAGCCTTCAAGGTTGCCAGCATACTACAGGCGTCAGATATCAGAATGCCACGAGGAACAATGCTCACAGATGCTGGCTTCAACTAGTCTTTTCACCCTTTGGCTGGTGTGTGTTTTCCCTCCATCCATGTTGCACCTCGTCCTCTTCGCATTTCGGTGCAATGACAGCCTGCTCAACCTCGGCTGTGTTCGCCAAAGATTCCTCGTCCGCGACGTCCTTCAATCGCCGTTTCAGCCATCGCTTGAAGAAAACGGTCAAGAACTGCGCTATGAACACTTGCTCAACAGTATAGAGAAGTACAGGCACCTGAATAGCCGAGATCGTGTAGTTGTCCAGCTTCGACCACATCGCCGCCACCAACGGGATGCCTAGGCTCGTCGTCTTGGCTGCACCGCAGAAGCACACAGCAATCACCAGATCCGGCGACATTCTCTTCACCGTCACTGCTTGTCGGACGTTTTTGGGAAGATAACTGCCCGCCTTTGAGTCTGCCACGTACCCATTCACGACTCTTGCGAGTGAGAGGGGCGGATACGCTATGAAGTAGCAGATGACTGTGAACAACAGGTATTCCGCCACGTTGATGAACACATTGAAAATGACCGACGAGTGCGGCAGCGCTTCGAGGGCACCCGTCTCGAAAGCCCCCGAGAATGTCGCCCTGCTCTTGTATTAGTAATACTGTGCAACTCCATGAAATTTTTCCATCACTCACCAGGCCACGAGGGCCATCAAAATGGAGCAGAATTTGGCCAAATAGAACGTGCTCAACGTCCAAGCCACCTGTTTCGGAAAAGCCCATCTTAGAGCCTGGCCCACCGCCAGCGGCAGGAGAACACTCAGACCCAGTTGCTTTAGAACACTGGCGTACATTGGACCCAGCGTACTGGGCCCTGCTGGTTTCAGGGAACCGAACACCGAGTCAGATGGCAAGAAGCCATATATCAGGAACGGTGACAGGAACGCGCCACCAACATTGCCAATAACTACTTCAATGATAGCCGCGGCCTCGTCACCACCGGCATTCCTCGTCATAACAACATTTGATGCGATAGTCGTAGGGATACAGCTGACGACCACCATGCCCACTAAAATGCTGGGATCAATATTGCCCGAACTGATACCACCCGCGGCGATGATGATACGGATCAAGACTGACATTCCTTTAGCACACAAGTATAAGTCTCAACACTGAACCTGGATACTGACTAATTTGTATGATCGGTATCAGTATCAGGTTGGTGATCTGAACAACGATGTGTAGCCGCCAGTTCGCAGCATGCTCTTTGAGCTTGTCGGGGCCAAGCTGTGCGCCATTTATGAGAAATATCAAACCGATGACTCCGTATAGGATTGAGTATTCGGATTTTATGATCCCTCCGCGAGCCGCCACGTCTAGAAAGCCGAGAGTCAGTACCCGACGCATTAAGTGGCAAGGCGAGACGTACGTGGAAAGAGATAGCCCAGCAATGCAGCAAGGCCGAAACCAATTATCAGCCAGTTATCTAGAATAATGAAGAAGATCCTTTTCGCAATGTTCAAGGCTTTGGACGATTCTTTGCTCTCCTGACTCGCTTTTGGCTCGGTCGAAGAGTCCATCCTTGTACTGCCAGGCATGTTCATCACCGAGGACTTGGCATCCTAGATCGAAACATGTGGACCACGCGACAAACCGTGCACCCGATGGTGGAGTAGTCGTGATGCGGAGACCGACTACTGAGCAAGTCGCGAAGGTCAATAGACAACGGTTGAAAATGGACAAGAAAGATGAGTATCAATCAAGTGAAAGATTTCAGTCGGCGATTGAAATTGGAAACTGTTGTTCCCGCTTCGGTAAACCCGGTGTCGCTCTCGAAGCAGCGAAAAAGTGGTGACGTCGGCTTTTTCGCCGAGATTTCGGGTCTGATACGAACACTTGCGGTTCTCCTTCAAGTGATAGCTTCACTTTGTATTTCCTCTCCCTGCGACATACTCTACGCGCACAAGACTACTCTGGCTTTGATAATGTCTTCATCCGAGGAAAAAGAATCTGTACTAGACCGCCGAGGTCGACGAGAACTGAGGTTGCTTTCGCTTGATTAGTTCTCTCGGACATCATGACACCCGATGCCGCTCATTCCAGGTATTCATAGTGTTTATCGTGGTTTCTTAAGCACCAAAATCTGAAAAAGCGCTCAAGGTAAGATGACCACCCCCCCTACGGTCCACCCCGTTACGGACCACCGCGTACCGCGTCACCCTTGCGACTTATACGGTATATAACCTATATCACTATAACACAACTATATATTGTAACGTAACTTTTTTTATATTATTATTTTTATTATTTTTCGCTTTTTTTAATAATATTGCGTATAAATAAAAAAGCTTATATAAAAGCGGCCGTACGAAAGGTCTTACGTAATAGGGTAGTTTATTAAGTTTACGCAAAGTGAAATATTTTTAAAACTATTTTATTACGCCGTTTATAAACTTAGTTTATTAAAAAAAATACGAATTAAAGTTTATAGCTATTATTATTATATTAAGAAAATAAATTATTACGTTAAGCCGTAAAATAGTTTAAACTAAGCTTTATATTATTGCTTATTAAATTTAAAGCTATAACTTAACGCATTTTTTTTGCTTTAAAAAGCGTTTATATATTAAAAAAAACTAGCATAACGGTTTTTTTACCCGAAATCCTATTATAAAAAACACTCGAGCGAAAATAATTAATTATATATGCGTTTTAAATACTACGGTATTTAATATTAATTTATTTTACGACTGTTTCGACGTTTTAAAGCTATAAAATATTACTTTCGACCGTTTTTATAATATTAACGAAATAGGCCTAAGTTAAGGCGTCGGTAATAACTATTATATTATTGCTAAAAAAAGCGAACGTAAAATATTAAATCGAAATATCGAAAAAAATAAATAGATTATTGTTTTTAAATATATATTAGCTTTTAAAATAGCCCTTTTTTTTGGTTATTTTTAAAAAAGTTAACGTATAATAACAATAGTTTTTTAATATAACGACCGTAAAGTACGATATTTAGCGCTTTTAAACGTTACTTAAAAGGTAAACGAGTAATAAAACGGCGGTTAAATAGCTATTTACTATTTTTATTTTATATATCCGGGCTTTTTACGGCAATAAATAAATAGTCTTAATTAACGACGGCTATAATAGTTATATTAACGACGACTTTATATAGCAGTGCTTATAAAACAAAATATAGCTTGTTTTTTATAAGCTTTATTGCAGTTACGTCGTATAACCGCTAAATATAAGTATTTTCGGGCCGTTAAAAAAAACGCTCCGGAAAACCTTCCGTAAAAGCTTTAATAGCTAATTTAAACTAAAGCCGTTTAAAAAAAATATAATAAAAGCCTTATATACTATTAAAGTCGAAATAATAACTCTTTATATAATTAAAAAAGCTTAAAAAATAGTTAGTATATAGCCGTAAAATCGTTAATAAGGTTTAAAGCTACGTTTTATCCTTTTTAAAAAAAAAAATATTCCGGTAGTTAAAAATAAAAGACCTTTATTACTTAACCGGCCTAAAACACTAAATTTTATAGCTATCGCTAATTTAATTGCTATTAAAACGTTTAAAAGAAATTAAAATTACTTTAAAAATAGCCAAAAAGTAAATCTTTAGCATAGGTTATTATTAAATCTAGCGTAAAGTAACGTACTGGCTGACTGGCTGGCCGGTTGACCTACCTGGTACCGGCCTACCTGGCACTGACTTTATCTCTTATCTATTTTGCCACCCTTTACCGCCTTAGCGCCTACTTATATAAGCCCACGGCCTATTTATATATAGCTTTTTTTTCTTTTTTTATTTTATTATTAATATATATTTAGTACTTATATTAAAGCCTTGCCTTTAATTATAACCTAACCGTAATAATAATAAAGTTAACCTAAACCTGAATTAAACTAAATTATTAAAACCCGATAAAATAAAATAAAACAAAATAAAATAAACCGTTAAAATAGTTTATAACGTTATCGAAAAAGCTGCCCGAATTAAGGCCATTAAATAAGTTCGCTTTTATATTAAAAACTTTTTTAATTTATTTTTTTAATTTAATAAGCTTAATAATTCGAATTTTTAACGCTCGTTTTATATTACTAATACCGCGCCGATTTGCATTTTTGTTTATATTAAAACTTTAAGCTAAAAAAGCGATAATAAAAACGACCGACGATTTTATAAAACTTTCGATAGTTTCGAAGTAGTTTTTTTATTTAAAAACTATAAAAACTACCGTTATAACGTTATTATTAATATTTTTATAACGGATTTAAAAAAAAAGTTCGATATTGTAGCCGGATTATATAATATTAAAAATAAAAATAAGTCTTTTTTTACTTCGTTTTTTGCCGTAACTAAAGCCGGTTAAAAAGCATTTTTTAAATATAATAGTTTTATAAACTTTAAAAACTTTAAAAAAGCCTATTAAATAAACGCTTTAGTTTTATAGTAAAAAATTAAATATTGATTTTTTTTTTTTTTTATTTATAAAAAACAAATTAACGATTTTTATTACTGGGCTAATATTTTAAACTTTTGTTTAAATATTTTAAAAAAATAAATTTACGTAATTGCTAAAGCTTTTATAAATGCTGCTAATTTTAATAAAAAAGCTTTTATTAATTTAATTTTAAAGTATATTATATTTTAAAATCGTTTTAAAAAAATCGAAAATAAGCTCGCCGACGTTAATTAATTAATAATTAATTTTATAATTTAAAACCGCAAAGCTTTAGTTTATTTACGGTTTATTGTTAACGGCGTATTTTGCCGTACGCTCGAAATTAAAGTTTTTAAGTTTTAGGGCCCCGATTATAATAAAAACGAAATAAATTTTAATATTTAGCTTTAAATATAATTAAATCGATTAAAAGCTAATAAAAACTAGTTTTTTAATAAACGAGTAAAAATAATTAACGTTTAGTTATATTTTATAAATAATATTACGCGTAATTTTATACCGTACTTTAATAAAAAAAATAACCCCGATAAAATTAAAACCTTTAAAGCTTTAATTAACTATTTTAAAATAAAGTATAAAAACTTAAACCGGGTTTAAAAAGCTTATTAAAAATTAAAAAAACTTTTTTTAAAAAAACTTAGTTTATTTAAGTATTAGATTTTTTATAATAATTTTATACGCTATATTAAAAAACGTTAATTTTTTTATACCGATTAAAAAAAAAATCTTACGAAAAATTATTAAATTATATTATAAACTTTATTATTATTTAGCGTTTTAATAATAATATTAATTTCGATGTTTTTATTAAATATTATAAAACGTTATATTATAATTTTAGCCGTAACAACGAAAACTTTTATAAATAACGCGTAGTTAACGATAAAAGTAATAAAAAAGGCCGTAATAATATTAGTAATATAGGCCGTAGTTACGGCGTTACGACTATTATTCTCTATTTAGTATAGTAAAACCGCCTTTATTTAATTATTAGTACTTTAATCTTAAAACGATTTTAATTAATTTTAAAGCAAGTCGTATAGTTCGTATATAAAAACAAATGTTTTAATTATAAAAAAACCGGCTATATTTCTTATAATTACCCTAATAAAGCCGCTATTTATATTAACGCTATCGATATTTACGCACGTTATATTATTATCGAAAACGCCGACGACCATTTCGACTTTAAAGATTTAGGAAAAAATTAGCCTTAAAAAATTTAAACTCTTTCTTAAAAAAAGTGTTAATAAAATAATATAAACGAAATAAAATATTAAAAAATAATGTTATATTAGTTTATGTCGATTTTCGCTTTTTTAAAAAAAAACTAGTTTATTATTTATAATATTATAGTAATAAATAATTCGTTTTTTTTTATAAAATAAACCTTTATTAATACAGGAGCTATAAGCTATTTGTTTATAAATAAATTATTTATTAAACGATTAAAAAAACAATTATATATCGATTACGATCGAGATTTTTCTTTTCGAAGCATTTTTAGCTATAACGGTTAAAGCGAATAAATAATAAAAAATGCGTTATATATAAACTTTACGATATAAAAACGTAAATTTTTTAATTAATTTTTTTTTATCATTAATATAGCTTTAAATATTATTATCGGAAAAATTTTTTTAGCTAATTATAATATATTATTAAACCCAAAACGTTATTAGTTTTTTTTTAAAAAACTTTATTACTTTTTATAGCAAAATACGTTATATTTAAAGATAAAGCTTTTAATTTAATACGATATTTTATATATTACAACAAAACGGCGATTTTACGTAAAAAGCTTTTAAAAACCGCGTATAAATTATTCTTATACGTTAAAACATTTAGCGACTTTATTTAGTGTATTATTTAAAAGATAAAGGCCTAATTTACCGAATTTAAAAACGACGACGTATTAAATAAACCTTTAGTATTACGTTTAACGTCGTTATATAATATCGATTAATACGGTTTTTACGTTTTTCGAAAAAACGTTATTAAATAGTATAAATATAGACTTTTAAGCGATTGCGTTATTATTAACGTTTTAATATTTAAAATATTTTAAAAACGTAATATAAAAAACCGTAAGACTTATTTTATAAATAAGGTTTTTATATTTTTTTTAAACGAAGTTAAACGTTTTATTTAAAATAAAAAGGACTTAATTAGAAAAAAAACTGATTTTTTATTTTTCGACGGAAAATTATAAAAATTACGGGATAAGGCTTAAAATATAGTTTTCGAAGTTTATAAGCTATATTTAAAAACTTTTAGCAAAATAGATTTAGATTATTTATTTAATAAAAAGTTTTGCGATTATAAGATCGAATTGTTAAAAAGTAAAAACGGTAACGATATCGGTTATAATTTTATATATAAAATATCGCTAAAAAAATTCAAAGCTATACGGGATTATATTACAGATAACGTTTATAAAGGCTTTATTATTTTTAACGGAATTTTATAAACTTTTTTAGTATTTATAGCTTTTAAATTAAAAAATAGGTTACGTTTTTATATTAATTACCGAAAATTTAACGCTATAAATAAAAAAGATTTATATTTTTTGCTTTATATTAATAAAACGTTTTTGAAAATTTCGAAAGCTAAAATCTTTATAAAACTCGATATACGATAAGCCTTTTACCGTATACGTATCGCTAACGGATCGGAAAACTTTATTATATTTAAAATAAAACTTAAATAATTTAAATATTATATAATGCCGTTCGGATTAATAAATAGTTTTGCGATATTTTAACGATATATTAATAAAACTTTTTTCGATTATTTAAACGATTTTTATAGTATTTATATTAACGATATTTTTATTTTTTTAAATAATATCGAAAAATATTAAAAATACGGTTAAAAGTTTTTAAACGCTTTATTAAATTTAGATTTTAGGCTAATTTAAAAAAATATAAGTTTTACGTTATTAAAACCAAATATTTAAGATTTATTATCGGTTGCGATAAAATTAAAGTTAATTTTAATAAAATCGCCGTTATTAAAAACTAAAAGATTTTTATAAACAGTCACGATGAGGGCTGTATGTGAAGACAGGGCTCCAGAGTTGACTCTCAGTACGTGTGATAATATTAAGGTGAAGAAGGGAAGCCCAGGCCTGGTGGGGTGCCAGGTGGGCTGCAGCACTTATAGTGCGTCCCTTATCTAATCTGCTATCTAATCCGTCAACCTACCTGGCAGTGCCAGGTGGCTAGGTGACTACCGTAACTTAAACGTTAAAAGGGTTTGCTTTTTTTTAAGCTTTTATAACTTTTATAAATAGTTTATTTCCGGCTTTAGCCGGAAAACTAAATTATTAAATAACCTAATTTAAAAAAACGTATTGTTTGTTTTTAATAAAAAATACAGCGTTGTTTTTTAAAACTTTAAAAACTGTTTAATAATTATTTCGGTATTACGTTATTACGACTATTTATAACAAATTAAAATCGAGATTAATTTTTTCGATAAAGTTTGCTTTAAGGCTTTTTTGCAATTAAAAAATAATAAACTATAGCATTTTATGGCATTTTTTTCGAAAATAATAACTAACGTAAAGCTAAACTATAATATATATAATAAAAAAATGCTTACGGTAATAAAGTCGTTTTTTATTTAAAGATTTAAATTAATCGGTTAATAAAAAGGGTTATTTTTCTTAATTATTACCGATTACGACGTTTTAAAATACTTTATTATAATTAAAAAATTGAATTTTTAGCAAGCCGGATAAGCAAAAACGTTATTATAATATAACTTTATTATTATTTCTAGGCCTAGGTTTAAAAACTTCGTTGCCGATATTTTATTACGACTTAGAAAAAAAATGAAAACTTTAAAATAACGAAAAAACGCTACTTATATTATATAGTTTTTTAAATTTGTTAATAAATCCGAATTATTTAACGATTCCGTTTTTAAAAATATATAAATTTGTTTAATAACGATTTATATTTTTTTAATAAACGTATTTTTAGCGCCGCCGGGCTTTAGCGCTTAATTAATCGATAAAATATTAGTATAAAATCGTATATATAACGATTTATTAATTTATTACGAAAAAGCTAAAATAAAGGTTTACGATAATTAAAAGTATTTATTTAGCTTTATTATATATAAAAACCGATTAACGGTATTAAACGTTAATAATTTATAAATACGGTTTATTTATAAAATATATAGAACTATTATAACGTTTTACTCCGGTTTTAATAAAATTTAAAAACTAGTTATAAAATAGTATTAATAGTTTAAAATGGCTAAAAATATTACTATTTTTATAATAAACTACGTTTATAGATTTATTAAAATATTACGTAATAAAACTTTAGGTTTTTTTTAATTACTTTTTATATTTAAAAAACCGTTTTAATATTTCGTCGTTAATTTTAAAGCTAGGCTTATAAGTAAAAACGGATACGATAATATTTTTATTATAATTAACCGATTATTAAAGCAATTATAAAGCATTTTATATAAACGAAACGTTATAGTTAAAAACGCCGTTTAAATATATTATAAAAGTTTTTACCGAGTTTTCGGCTTGCTTTTTTCGGTAGTTTTTGATTAAAAACTATAATTTATTTTTAATTTTCGATAAAAACTGTTTACTATTTTAGGCATTAATTAATAACTAGCGTTATTAAAATATTACGAAATAATTAATAGCGTAAAGATTTTTAACGAATATACGGATTAATGTTTTCGATTATTTTGTTTTTATTATTAAAATAATTAAGACCGTTTAATGTTAGCTATAAACTACGTTACGGTTAGCGTATTTTATAATTTAATTAATATATAATTATATAAAGTTTTTTTTAAATGCTTTATATTTAATTATTTTAATTAGGAAAAACGGATTACCGATTAAATAAATATAATACTTTGTAATAAATTAAACCGATAAAATGTTTAAAAATTAATAAAAACTATCGTTACGTTATTACGATAGTTTATAAAAATATAAGATATTTTTAAAAAATAATAGTATAAAAAAAAATAAATACCGACGCGAACCGGATTTTAATATCGGCGACCGAGTATTTATTATTAAAAAGCGGCAGTTTTAGAAAGTAAATAGGCCGACTAATAAACTAGATTTTTTATTAATATAATAGTATTTTAAAATATTAAAAAAAACAAGCCTTTATATTTACCGTTTTAAAGTTTTAAATTATTAAATGCGAAACAATTAATATTACGCCGATAAATTTTGTTTTTATTTAAATAACCCGTTATTAAGCTAAAAGTTATTTAAACCTAAAAGCGACGAAGTTAATTTTAATAGATTATTTAAATAAGAAATAAAAAGGATTTATACGTTACGGTTATACTACCGTAAGCTTTAATATTAAATTAATTAAATAAAATAAAACCTTAACGACGTATAGATATATGCTAAAAATTTAAAAAATTTAATACGATTGGTTAAAAATTTCTATAATAAATATTTAAATGCCGTAAAACCTTTTAAAAAACTCGATAAATAGTTAAAGGCCGTTGCGAAAAACCGCTTTAATTTTTTATATTTTAACGATAATAAAACAACGATTATTTATTAAACCCGCTCGAAATAAACATAGTGCGATTAAAAAAATAAAATTAAAAAACTATAGTTAAAATTAAATATACGAACGTAAGTATTAATTTAATATTAAAAAAATGCGATAGAATTAAAAAAATAGAAAAAATAAAAAAAAATTAGGACTTAATTAATAAAAAACGTTAATAGGTTAAACTTACGTATATAAGCATTTTTATAGGTATATTAATAAACAGCGTAAAATAACGTACGAATTATATTAAAGTTTAAAGGCTTTTAACGTAGCGGTAAATTGTACGATTTCCCGAAAGTACTTTTTTTTTATTTAAAAAGCGCTATTCGATTTTGATTCCGGTTAAAATAATTAATAGGCGTTTTTTATATATTTGTCGATTGCTATATAGTAAATATATTACTTTTTTTACCTTTTACGGGATTTTACAAAAGGGTAGTAACGTATTAACTGACTGGCTAGCCGGTTAACCTATTTAGTACCGGCCTATTTAATATTAACCTTATTTTTTATTTATTCTACTACCCTTTACCGCCTTAGCGCCTATTTATATAAGCTTACGGCCTATTTATATATAGCTTTCCTTTTTTGTTTTACTTTATTATTAATATATATTTAGTACCTATATTAAAGCCCTGCCTTTAATTGCAACTTAACCGTAATACGTAAAAGCTGTTAAACTAAAAGGCTTATAAAGCCTTAAATAATAAAGCCTATATTATTGCAGAATTATAGGCTAAAATCGCTATTTTAAAGGCTAAAATAGCTTTAAAAGCGATAACGAAGCGAAAAGCAGTTACTATAGCATTTAGAGAAAAGTTCGTACGAGTCACGATAAGGGCTATAAGTGAAAACAGGGCTTCAAAGTTAACTCTCAGTACGTATAATAATATTAAAGTAAAAAAAGGAAGCCCAGGCCTGGTAAAGTGCTAGGTAGGCTATAGTATTTATAGTACGTGCTCCCTTATTTTATCTACTATCTAATCGGACAACCTATTTAGCAGTGCCAAGTAGCTAAGTAAGTAACTACCGTAACTACCCCCGTTAGAAATAAAGCACCAAGTCCTAAAATACTATTAGTCCGTTCGTTAGCCAGTTAGGCCTAAAAACGCGATTCCTAAACTTTTTAGCATATTGGCCTCGATAGCACAAGTCAACTGTTCGAACCGTATTAATGCCAGGTCATCTCTTTTGCCATTTTTATCCATTTAGTTATCCCTAGTACCTTATCGATAACGTTAAACTTTAACCATCTATCTATCCATTAAGGCCTACGGTGCTAAGGCATCCAACGCAACCATTACTTATAAGTGTTAACCTATCGGTACTAAATAACATATATTTAAAGTTTTTAAAATACGTCGGAATCGGGTAATAACGGGTAAAAATCGAAGTCACTAATAAACTAAATAAACTTTAACTTAATTTAACTTAACTTTAGTAACTAAGTAACTAAAAGCATAAAATGTCACTAAAGTAACTATTAACGGCTCTTAGCCTTAGCGATAAAATAAATGGCATAACATCCGTGATTTCGTTAGCGCTAATATGCTAATTAGTATTAAATAGTACTAAAAGCTCTAAGTCGCCGTTAACGCTAGATTTAATAATTCTTAAAATAACCGAAAGCTTTAAAAAAGTCGAGGTCGGTCTTTTATTAAGTAGTGACGGCTCTAATAAGGTCTTAAAGTCAGCGTTTTAATAAATATTAAAAGGTCTAGCCGTACTACGTAAAAGTGCTAGCGACGTTAAATATAGCTATTAATATAGTGCTAACGGTTTCGAAAAGGTCGAAGTTAGCGCTTAAGGTAGTAATAGAAATAACCACTCCAAATGTTACATATAGTAACGGCTTGACTAAAGGTCGTGATAACGGGCTGCCAGCGTGCCTAGTGTATCATCTCAAAACATCGGGTTCAAGTTGTCATGCCTACAACGCTACGCTGCAGGGCTTTTTCTTTTGCCTGACCTGGTCAGGGCTTCCGGAGGTGCCTGCCGTAACAGGGCTTTTGGTGGTAGTGCCTACTCAAAGGAGGCGATAGCCTGCGATGACCCTAAAGTGGTTATATAACGTAAAAAATCGACTGGAGACGAGAAAAAGCTCCGCCGAGGCCCTTCTGAAAAAAGGCTGTATCTAAGGTGCTTAACGCGCTACGCAACCAGGGCTTCTACCAGTACTATTAAGTAACGATAACCTCACTAACGTATTAAAGTAGGTATAACGTGCTAAAGCAGGGCTCCGCACGTTATTGCCCGCTAAAAAGGGCTAATGCTAAAAAGTGACTGCTAACGCCGTATAAAATAAACGCTACGCGCAAAAGTCAAAAACACTAGCGTTTTTAACCTATATTGCCGGAATTAATTTAATAATAACCTTACCGGCGTAATAAAGCACAAACCTTAATATAATTACAATAAGGGCTATAAATAAAAACAAGGCTCTAGAGTTGACTTTTAGTACGTGTAATAATATTAAGGTAAAAAAGGGAAGCCTAGGCCTAGTGGGGTGCCAGGTGGGCTGTAGCACTTATAGTGCGTGCTCCTTTATCTTATCTGCTATCTAATCGGACAACCTACCTAGTAGTGCTAGGTGGCTAGGTAGGTGACTACCGTAACTGTACGTATAACTAATATTAAAAAAGTACGTAAATAAATAAAGGCGTAAATAGTATATAAAAATAAAGATAAAGCATGCGATATATTAAAAAAAGGACGAAATATTATTAAAACTAACCTTAAAAATGTTTTAAAAGTAAATAAGTGTATAAATATAGCTTAATTAACTAAAAACACTATTTTCGTTAATATATTACCTATTTTAGTGGTAACTTTAACTTTACTAAAAGTGGTCCGTGACGGGGTGGACCGTGGGGGGGGTGGTCATCTTACTGCTAAATGCGGCTATAACATAAACAACACCGCCTTGGTTAAGGACAATCGATCCTTGTAGATTTGCAATCAACAATGGTTCTCGACGTGGTGTGGTTCTTTCGTAGAGAAGCCGATAGTGTCTTGCGTATGTTGCGACGAAATATAATCACTGGCCTGGCTTCGTAAATACACATCTTCTAACACCCAAGGACTTTTACATGTAGAGATCGAATCTTACACGTGTGCATTTGAGCCATTCCCAGTGAGCTATGTAGCAGATGATTAAAAGTTCGGGCCCACGACAACGTATGTATTAATGTATGAATGCCTTCCAATTCCAGCTTCTCAGGCGTAAATGCCGACGTGTGATCGCAGCGTCCATGGAATCTTCCACTCCCCGCACCAACCCCCAAAATGCAGCAACAGTCAAGTCAACAATCCCAACGGTCCCTGGTCTGATCACTACAACTTCCGCCGCTAGGCAAAGGCAGAAGCAAAGATCGCCAATCTTCCCGACGTCTTGGATCGACCAACTCGCAGGGCCGGTCGTCCTACGTTTCAATGATGGTTGTCTAGGTCCCTGTCTGCCATGGCGTGTTCGTAAGACACGAATATTGTCTGAGTACCTCACGCAGCATATTGGCTATTTTTACCAAATTGTTAATTCTCAGGAATTCATCCTCAAGCAACACGTTACCCACCGCGACTGTAAAAACCGACGTCTACACAATTGGTGCGGGTCTCGTTGGGCTAAACCCTGGCCTACCAGCTACGGCGCTTCTCTATCCTCCCAGTCACAGACCCCACAAGGCCAATCTCAATACCTTTCAGCCGCACGGTAACATTCTGTGTGCGAAAAGAATCACGCTATTAATTCGATCTGATCAGCGAGTTATATATACTCCAATTCTTCTGCGACATTTTGCTTCAGACGTGGAGATGCTACCTTGGCCGGGGCTAGACGAACATATTCCAAGCCATTGCGTCGCTGTGAGAATGTCTGGATTGTTTGATGCAAAGGGCAAGCTTATCTCCGGGATGACATGGAGGTTTGGGTACGCAAGTGTGCTTAGGCAGAAGTATCTCGAAGGGACTTAGCGGGAAAATCGAAAGCCTTGGATGTAGACTTGTGTGAACATAGGTGTGTGAGCATCCGAAGGTCGTTGATCTGGAAAACGATCAAGTATTCGTCAGACTTGGCTGTCGATCGGCAATAGCTCAACAAGAATATCATGCAACGAGCCACTGCAGGCAAGGCGATCAACTGTTGGTTAAGATGCGCATTCGGAGTAAAAGGCATGATGGTAATTCTATACGAATTGTTACAATGACTAATTCAAAATTGCAGTGTGACACGAAAAGCGCGTCTTGGGAACTTTCCGTAAGTCAAAGCACCATGTTAACACCATGGAAGGAATGCATTGATGACTATACAACCCAAGGTCCAACATTCATTAATACACAAACCTGTCACTATCCTTCACGAATTCCTCAGGGCCGTAATAAGCAGCGTAGTAATCAAAGACGCGGCGATAATGTGTATTGTTAGTGAATCGTTTGAAAGATCGCTGAACTCCAATTTCTGGATGACAAAATGATTCAATGTGTGGCCGGATACTTTAGGATCTCGAACAGTGGCCTCAAAGCGAAGAGCCCACATAGCTTAGTGTTCTCCGCAACTCTAGATCTGTCCTAAGGTGAAGCCTGCTCTGTTGGATATGCCCGCCTTTAATAGCTCATATCTAGCAACTGTTCGTGCAATGAATGTTAGGGATAGAGGTGAAGTGAATCAACAGGGTGACTCTACCAGAGTTCATGATGGTGTTTCTTTTTCGTATGGTAAGTTTCGGGTTCCGCCGACTTTCGGTTCACCATGGGTCCTGAAGCACAGAAACAACGAACCGAGTTTGAATGTGACTATGACAAATTTAGTGTTCTCTACATAAGTGACTATCTACCAGTCCACAAGTAATCAGAAACAACCATCGCCATCCCGCATTGCCGATCCTGCGCAGCGAGAAGAGGCGACAGCGGCAGGCCTGATTGCGACTCAACTGTAATGTGTCGGCAGGTAGGTTATCAGATGACATCAAAGTATACCACAGTACACTCCCTCACCTAGCTACGAAGACATCAGGAATCCGACAAGTCTGAAGAGTAACTAAGCCGGACAGTCAGCGAAAATAAGGGTTCGTAGTCGAGGCCCACCCTTCAGGTTGACTCGTTATTCAGCAGGGATCTGCAGAGAAAACAAGAGACATGCCAGACGGAGCAACATGAATCGGACTATGGAAAAGTGATTTAGTGGAAACGACTGCATAAGGTCACACTGTTAGACTTCAGTTTTAAACGTGTCCTAAACATAAATAACAAATGGAAAAAGATTACTACATATTACGTTTGTGCCCCTTCCTTTCGTCAACAATCGCGTGGAACCTATCTTTCACAGTAATTGGGAGGCAAGCTGTCCAGCATAGCACTGCCCGGCGTTGGGATTCGCACTGCATGGAATCGCGCATTAATTCTTTTATAATACCGCAAATTCCTTGTCTAGACTCACCTTTACTACCATTTCGGGTGAAAGGCCGACTAAATATTGTCGCAATCATTGCTTTCGTTATATACCCGTCGTAATACTTAGCAGATGTGGGCATCCTGTGACCGTCTATTCGGGAAAATCAGGGAGTGTTTGATCCCGGTACAGAACTTGCCAACATATAACCCATAAGTTTGTCGAGAGGTCAGTTCACGTGTAATTCTGAGGTGCTCATGGACTATCCCTGGCGAGGCTGTATGATTCAAAGGCTTGGGAGAAACTGAGCACATGCAGTAACGGGCTCACTATGGTGTTCCCAATATGTCTCCGGCCCCCTTGCTAAGACTCTGCTGCACAATATTGGCAATTGACTTACACGTGTGTGCAATCATTTTACTGTAGTTTTCGGTTTGAGAATTCAAGAGCGGTGGTCTCCAGAGAATGAAGGTATGGTCAGAAGGGATTCATGAATAAGATAGGGCCAAAACACTTGTAACTCTCTAAACCCACACAAGTCACGTCAAGTTTCTTGAGCGTTTGTTCTCTATGACAATAGTTACTTGCCACAAGACCTATAAGTGAGATTGTAGGGCAATAGGATTAAAGATAGTCAGGATTAAATTGAGCCGAAAAGGGTTCGAAGATCTGATAGGCAAAAGATAATAATGATATATAGCCCAATTGCGAGGCCACATCTGTCTTTACGTTACATCCTTGGTGATAAGAGCGCTATCACTGCAATGCTACAGACCTTAGCTGCCTACTTCTCACGGAGCCAATACTGCATCTACTAATGCGGCACGTTATCTGGACAGCTCCTTAGCTGACGGAACAGTGAGTGTTCCACCACTTTGAGCGAAAGTCCAGATAGCAACATTCTTAGGCTGAGTTACCTAGACGGCCCCTATACAAGTATCAGCAGTACGAACAAACCGGAGATCTCGTGACATGCATGATATGTCCTATGACTGCGGACGTATTTCGTAACACCAATGATGTAATGAAAGTCTGCCAAGCTACACGTATGGCCTGATTCTACGTCATGGCACCTGACTTGTATAACACCTCTTATGTAATGGATTGGGTCTTGTATTGATAGTTAGAGACTTGCGTGGCGGCACGAGAATCCTCTTGTCATGTTTTTACCTTAGGTGGAATACTATATCGACACCCATAAGCGCGGATGCAAGATCAATGGAAATTACTGACTGTGTGCTAAGATAGTTTGCAATGGAAAAGATGAGTTGTACGGGTTGAGATTGGTTGCCATACTAGCAGAGTAATCACAGAAGACTCTTGTGACAATCGCGCCCGCGGAGTATCGCCAGAATGGTAAAATGGTTTAGGAGATGAGTCGTCCATAGTGCGAGACAGTCTACCATATTCCACTGAAGCCTACTATATATCACTGAAAAGAATGTACAAAATTAGAGTGTAGGGACGAAAGCACTTCATTGAATTTCGTTATCAAGTCGATAGACTTGTACTGACAATAAACACGGGCAGTTACACCGGTTAGACTATCGCTTGAATTGGACTTCTTATTGCCCAACACTTGGACCTTACCAACGCTAGAGCTCAACCACGTATCGTGTGTGCCATATCAGGGTAAATGCATTGGCGGTAAGTACTCGTTGTGAACAGGTGATTCTTGTAGGCACACACTGCCTCCACGATTGCTCCGGTCATGAATAGCCAGCCCACAAGGATGGCAGTGGTAACGATCATGCGCGTTAAGCGCGAATGCTGTTGCATAATTTGCACGTCCTACACTGATTTGTATGTAACTAGCAAGAGATCGGCAGTAAACATCGGTTCCATGGGACATGGGATGCTATCACTGCTGTACTCTAATGCGAAAGGGCGTATGGAAACTGGGATGATGGTAGTATGAAAGTACGTTTGAACCAAGTGGTTGTCCCAATCAACATATAGAGCGGTATTTCTCGAGTTCTAGGCAGATATGGATCGTGCTGACTTGCTTTAGGATCACATGTTAGGGGTAGAAGCTATGATATGATACCTACCAGTCTCGCCAGTTAGATTTATGCCCATGTATTATGGCGAGACCGAAATAGACATAGGTGCCAGCTCCGCCAGAAATTGTATCCAATTGCTCACCCTGTTGGGTAGACATTTCACGATGGGTCCACAATATTCGGGAATGCAGGTTATATCTCCTAGCCGCATGCAAAACATTCGAACAACTCGGGGAAAGACAACTCATCATCCCGTCCGACCCGGTGATTCGCCTCACTGAGCTGATTTGATGGACAGAGCAAGGGCACTGCTCAGCGAAATCCTCAATGGGAATGTCGCCAGTAACTCGCAGAGATCTGGTTTTCTTTTTTTGTCCCGCCGCTCATCTTTTTCCCTGCGCCAGGACATTGGGCATCGTTAAGTAGATCGAACGATGGTCGTCAGATGCACATGGCTATCAATTGGGTAGGTCACCAATTTAGACGGGGTTTCCAAGATACCTAGATACGGAGTTGTGTTCTTGCGAAGTAATAAGCCACTGGGATGCATTTTCTAGCGAAGCCGCCGGACGCAACATAGAGACGCAACATGACGCTGATGGCTTGCAGATGCTATGCAGAAGCACTTCGCTCTAATAACCACTTTCGGCGCTATGCAGTACCAGGAACCTTAGACTACCCGAACTCCAAGTCCGGGGAACTGGGGTCGAGAGTCTGCAGAGGGCGACAGCTCGGCTTCCCCCGTTGGGAAAAGATCTTCACCGGAGACAAGTCGACAATCAAACCGGTCACGATGCGAATCTATCGTTGCACTCCGGAGGGTCGCAACAACAATCTGCACTGAGAGAATGTCGTGTGCTGCAGACCGGCTAGGCAGCCCGTTTTTCGCCTATCTCTACCACAATCGAAGAGTCCTACCATAGCTACGTCTCCGGCCGCCTGCACGCATGTAGCGGAAGACGCACCCTTCCGATTCAAACCGGCTTGGACAGCCTGCCAGATGACGCCTGGCCTGCAACACACCCATCATCACGACTTCGATATTAATTTATTTCCGCTACGCAGCATGAGATCTACGCCAATAAGGCCGCCATGCTTCCTGCCTGGTCCCTGAAAAACCAGCCGATTTGCGTTTCATTATGCCATTGCGGTTGGACGGACAGTTGTTTGGCCTGTATCCTCGATACGCAGACCTAAGATCTGTCCCCCGTGAAGGATCTTCAGGATTGAGGTGGTGAAGAAGAGGCAAACAGCGCCACAAGTGAGCATGTGCAGCGTGTGAAACAGCGGTAGCCTTGTCACGACTTGACACACCAACGCACTCAACTGCCGATCGACGATGCCATATCAAGAATCGAACGGCGACGAAGCGGAGTGACGCCAGCGAATGCTTCATATGATCTTGTTGTTACTTGGTGGTCACGTTGTTTAGCGTGTGTCGCGATTATAAGAGCTCAGTGCTGCCCGGGAAAAAGAACGACGAGAACATCGACAGCCGTCTTATGAATTCACAAAGACGTATCAAGCTCTTTCTTCATCTTCTTCATCTTCGTCACGTAACCATTCATGCAAACCCAAAAGCTTGCCATTCCATAATTTACTCATCGTACCTCCCAGTTCACACTTGCAAATATGGAGCAGCAGAACATCGGCAACCAAATCCGTCTCCCCGTAAGCAGTTCTTGGAATTATGTTCTACCATTCCGGAGGTTGTCGGGAGACACTTTCTTCGTGCTTTGGGGGACGTGCTCTGAATGCATAGTCCCAACTCCCGAGCCTTTCAGCAGACACATTGTAAAGAGTGATGACTGACTCAAACCGTTGCAGTGGGAGCCCAGCAACCCCCCCTACCGGCCAAAGCCGCCTACTCGGCCGTCTATGGGACGGCGCAAGAGCAGCATGGCGCAATCCATTGAAGAACGGCGCATACGGCTACTGCACTTTCTGCCGTTGCCGGTCAAGAACCATATTGTGGCAGTCGCCAGTGAGTTCGCGGGCACCTTCATGTTCCTCTTGTTTGCATTCGGGGGCACAAACGCCGTCAACAATGCTCCGAACGAGGGACAGCCACAGGACCTCTCTGCGAACGCGGCCAAACTGCTGTACATTAGCCTCTGTTTTGGTATGAGTCTCGCCGTCAATGCCTGGGTGTTCTTCCGCATCAGCGGTGGGCTTTTCAACCCTGCCGTTACTATTGGCATGATGGTTGTTGGTGCTGTCCCTTACCAGCGCGGGATCCTCGTTATCATCAGTCAGATTGCTGGAGGCATTGCAGCAAGCGCCGTTATCCTTGGTATTCAGCCCGGGCCACTTAGCGTGGCGACATCTCTCGGAGGCGGCACTTCAGTCGTTCAGGGGCTGTTCATTGAAGTCTTCCTGACTGCGCAGTTGGTGCTGACAATCTTCAGTAATTATGATGGCAAGATCTTCTGCATCATTGTTCGACGGCTGACCATTTGATTTAGTGCTCGCGGCGGAAAAACATCGAGCTACATTCATTGCCCCTGTTGGCATAGGGCTGTCGCTTTTCATTGCCGAGCTGATGTGAGTGTCCAACTGTCCTCGCTTCTGTACATCAAGACGAATTTCACCCTTTGCACGTCGGCGCTGGCGGCTGACGTATGCCTCCATCCACAGGGGGGTCTACTACACGGGTGGAAGTCTGAATCCAGCGCGGTCCTTCGGCCCTAGCGTTGTGTCTGCATCCTTTGAAAGCTACCATTGGATCTACTGGGTAGGGCCAATCGTAGGATCCCTCCTAGCTTCAGGCTTCTACGTCATCATCAAAGCGCTTGAGTACGAGACTGTCAACCCTGAGCAAGATGCGGCGGGACACTCATTCAAACCCGGCGCGAAGCTTCACACGATTCGCTCTGATGAAAAGGGTGAAGCTGAGCATGTAGAGCATGCGGCCCGAGGCGCAAATGGCCAAGGCACGGCTACATACGATAACGCTCCTCAATTAGAGGCTGGGAGTAGTCGCTAGCAAATTCGCGATTTTGGACTCTCCAAGCGCTCAGACTTGAAAGGAATCAGATTAGTCCAACTTGCTCCTGTGCGACGACGGAGCAGGACTACCGATTTGCACCTATTGGACAGGATCCGACAAACGACCAAAAGAAACGCCGAAACCAAGTTATGGGAGATACGGTGGCGCTCTAGTCTGTTCAACCCCGAATGTACCATCTTAGAATGTCATCGTCTCCTTAACTGCTGTTCTTCCCTTTATTTGTCCGTCTTTACTCATTTTTTGTACCTCATTCGACATTGGCTGTCAACTAGATGAATGGAGATCTGTGGCGAGAGACTTGATTATAGCGAAAGTTAATCGTCGTATTCGTGACTTGCACTTAGGGGGACTGTAGTCGACAAGCGGAGGGTAAGTCTTCCGCACGGTCCTTCACTTCATAAATGTAAAAGTGCCTTGTCCTCTTCCTCTGTCCAGAGTTCCTTTTCATCGACGGGCATCGCGACGCAAGGTGGTTGTGAGCCATCTTGGTTTAAATCACTCGCGAAGTCCCGCCACTCGTGGTAATAAACATAGCATGCATCAGCACTGTGCTAGCTGATCGGAGCGATCCCTTTTCCTCGTGACTCTGAGCCAATTCAGAAACAGTAGCCAGTATGCTTGTAATTGTGAGATCTTGAGGGTGGTCAGCACGAAGGCTTAGGGTGCGTATTGGGCGTTTTGAGAGTATTACTGCAGGAAGAAGTGTGTCAGAATAACGCATCCGAAACGAATGTTCATGTCGCAGCATGATTCGACTGCTTGTATAGGCTTAGCACACTCTGAACACATTATGGTCTCTTCGCTCTAGCTTGGCAGAAATCCTTTCTAAAGTAAGTCTTGAGCTCTACTGACTTAGGTGGCTTGTTGGATACACGTATTTAGCTCGAAATCGAGTGCGGGCTGACGAGGCTGGATTTCGGACTGGACATGAACTAGTGCGCGCAGCTATAGTCTCGAGGCCACCGTGGCACTACTTCGCGAGCAAAGTCTTGGCCGTATAACGATGATCTGCCTTTTCTGGAAATGGGTAGAAGGGTATCGAAGAACAGGGGTATCTTTTATTTCATGACTTGGGAGAAAACAGGCTCTAGAGAGCTGGACAAAGACAGGAGGCGAGGTGCGTCCGTGTCAGCTGTCGTGTTCGAAACTGTCGTTAAGATAGCGGACGAAGGTCTGGCGTATCCTCGAAGGACCCATGTTGCCTACACCCTCAAGTCCGATACCACCCCGATTCAGGCCTACGAAGGCCCTCCTCAGCCTCTGCAACTGTGGTAAGCCGACCTTCTTGCCGGGCAGCTCAACGAGTTCCTCTACTTTGGCAGGACCTCCCATAGAGATCCTGACTTCGCCTCCACCCTCGTCTCTTTGCTGATCTAAAATCCGCCTAACGATATCCTGCGTTTCGCGGTCGAGGGTGTATAAGTAATCACCGTCGGCCTCGCGGCTTCTCTGGACTGTGGCCTGGTTGGGCTTGATGACCTTCCTTGTCTCACCGGCGATGGCTTCCCACAGACTGTCAAAGACTTGCCTCGCGTGGTCGTCGCCGTCGTCCCATATGAGGGTGAAGAGGGGGCTATCCCACCTGGTCATGGGGTTGGGCTCTTCGTAGCGGAAGACGAGATTTTCCCAGTTGGCGGGCTCGTAGGCGGCTTCGGCGTCGTCGCCATCGTCGCCTGTCTCGCGGCGATCGGGGGCGGTGTCGGGCTCAGAGCGCAAGCGGGCTTCGTTAACTTCGCGCGACTTGTCTTTGGAGCAGCCGACCTGCAGGATGCAGGAGGGCGTGCGCATAGCTTTGGCCTCGCAGTGCAGCTGATAGCGCCAACCCTTGATATAGTTCAGGCCGTCGAGAATGACAATATCTCTGTCGCTAAGCACACGCTTGACAGCGGCGTAGATGGTGGCACGGGCATCCTTCTCGGAGGCGTTGGCGGATCTAGTGTGGGCGGGTAGGGCAGAGAGGTCGTAGGCGGAACGTGGGACGGAGAGCGACTGGTCCGAGATCAGGTGAAGACGGTAGCTCGTCGTCGCGGACTGGATGCGGTCGGAGAGGTACGCGTGCAGCTGCTTCGCTCGCGTGGACTTGCCCGACGTGGGGAAGCCGGTCACTATGATGAGTGGCATACCCGCCACGCGCCTGCGTTCTTTGGCTCCTTGCCAACGCCACTAATAGGTATTTCGAGGTAATCAAAGACACGGTGCAAGACTGAGCATCTGCCTCACGTAGAGATGTAGAACGCAGAATTTGCGGGCGGTTGGAGCGCTGGGCTGGGATTTGGGGGGTGAAATTGGAGAGCCATCGGGATGGGCCGTGGTGTTTCGATGCTTGGGCACCCCACACCTGATGACCATGCAAATAGTCGTCTAGTGTCAGGCAATGCTGCTGGTAGATTCTGGTTGATTGATGCTATCTACTAGAAGCCTTCTAATAGAAGACTTCTGTCAAAAGTACTCTAGGGAAGGTTTCAAGGCTCCACCTGTCACCAGGTAACAATTGCCGCCCGACAAAAAATCGATGCCCTTATCGATGCTATGCTAATATATATAGGCTAGAAGAAGTCTTCCTAAAAGAAGTCTTTTTTAGGGAAGTTTTCCTAAAAGAAGTCTTTTTTAGGGAAGTCTTTTTTAGGGAAGTCTTCCGCTAATTGGAGATACAGTCATTGCATGCTTTATTTGCTATTAAAATTACCTTTCGTGCATTAGTTATTTTCCTTGTCTTATGTGGTAATCCGCAATTAGCTATGCTGATTTTTTATTGAAGTCCTTTAAAGACATTTATTTATTATAATAGTCACGATGAGGGCTATAAGTGAAGACAGGGCTCCAGAGTTGACTCTCAGTACGTGTGATAATATTAAGGTGCAGAAGGGAAGGTCAGGCCTGGTAGGGTGCCAGGTCTGCCGCAGCACTTATATAGTATATGCGCCCTTATCTTATCTGCTATCTAATCGGACAACCTACCTGGCAGTGCCAGGTAGCTAGGTAGGTGACTACCGTAACTACCCCCGCTGGAAATAAAGCACCAAGTCCCAAGGTGCTGTCAGCCAGTCAGTCCGTCAGGCCTGAAAACGCGATTCCCAGGCTTTTTAGTATATTGGCCTCGAACAGCAGAGGTTAGCTATTCGAGCCGTATTAGTGCCAGGTTATTGTTTTTTGCCATTTTTAACCATTCAGTTATCCCAGGTGCCTTATCGATAACGTCAGACTTTAACCATCCATCTATTATGGCCTACGGTGCCAAGGCATCCAACGCAACTATCACTTATGCGTGTTAACTTGCCGTGCCAGGTGTCGTATATTCGAGGTTTTTAAAGTACGTCGGAATCGGGTGATAACGGGTAAGGGATCGAAGTCACTAGTGAACTAAGTGAACCTTAACTTGACTTGGGTGACGAAGTGACTGAGGGCATGGGGTCACCGGAGTGACTGTTAACGGCCTAGCCTCAGCGGTAGGAAAGTAGGTAGGTAGCGTGGCATTAGTAATCTCGTCAGCGCTAATGTGCCAGTTAGTACTGATGGCTCTAGGTCGCCGTCGACGCTAGATTCAGTGCTTTAAGGTAACCGAAGGCTTCGATAGAATCGAGGTCGGTCTTTTGTTAGGTGGTAACGGCTCCGATAAGGTCTCGAAGTCACCGTCTTAACAAGTGCTAAGGGCTCCAGCCGTCCTACGTAGGTGCCAGCGACGTTAGATACAGCTGTTAAGTAGCTGACGGCTTCGAGGTAGTCGAAGTCAGCGCTTAAGGTAGTAATAGAAGTAACCACTCTAAGTGTCACATGTAGTGACGGCGTGCCTAGTGTGTCACCTCAAGGCATCGGGTTCGGGTTGCCGTGCCTACAACGCTACGCTGCAAGGCTTTTTCTTTTACCTGACCTCGTCAAGGCTTATATGCCTCACGGTGAAGGCTTGCGAAAAGTGGGATGGGAGTGCCTAACGTAGTCAGGGCTTGCGGAAACGGTGGCCTAGCGCGCTACGCAACCAGGGCTTCCGGAAGTGCCTGCCGTAGCAGGGCTTTAGGTAGTGGTGCCTACTCTAAGGAGGCGATAGCCTAAGGGGTGCCTACTTAAAGGAAGCGATAGCCTGCGATGACCCTAAAGTGGTCATGTAACGTAAAGTGGTGGTGACGGGTTAAGACAGGGCTCAAAACGTCGTAAGCCTCTAAAAAGGCTGTGTCTAAGGTGCTTAACGCGCTGCGCGACCAGGGCTTCTGCCAGTACTATTAAGTGACGATAACCTCACTGACGTACTAAAATAGGTGTAACGTACTAAGGCAAGGCTCCGCACGCTGTTACCCGCTAAAAAGGGCTAATATTAAAAGGTGACTGTTAGCGCCGTATAAAATGGACGCTGCGCGCAAAAGTCAAAAATACCAGCGTTTTTAACTTATACTGCCGGAATTAACTTAACGATAACCTCACCGGCGTAATAAAGCACGGACCTTAATATAGTTACGATAAGGGCTGTAAGTAAAAACAGGGCTCTAGAGTTAACTCTTAGTACGTGTAATAATATTAAAGTGCAGAAGGGAAGGTTAAGCCTGGTGGGGTGCCAGGTCTACCGCAGCACTTATATAGTGTATGCGCCCTTATCTTATCTGCTATCTAATCGGACAACCTACTTAGCAGTGCCAGGTGGCTAGGTAGGTGACTACCGTAACTATAATTATGTCCTAGGCTAGAGTATTCGATTAAATAGCATTTTTTAAAACCTGGTTTTTTATTAATGATCTTTTTGCTATAGGCTTTTGTTTATACGTTACCGGCAGGTAAAAAGTATTTCTTAAAGATATCTAGCGGTGGTGCTGGTTCGAGGTAATTAATTAAAATAACGTTGTGTATTCGAAAATAGTTAAGGAATTTAAGTCTATATGCGAGATTTCTAATTCTTTTAATAATAATAAAAGGGCTTGCGAATTATTAGCTTAGTTTTTTACCGAATATAGCGGCTTTTAGAATATTATATCTTTTATATAATTGTAAAAAAACTTTATCGTAAACGTTAAAAAACATTAGCTTATATTTTTAGTTATAATACTTTTTAGCTATTATCGAAGCGAAAGAAATTGCGTCGTAAATTTCGATTTTTAATTTAATATTTTTTCTATAAAATTTTATAGCTATAAATTCTGCTAAAAAATTAAGTATAAACTTATAAAAGGCTTTATTTAGACTAATTCCGGTTATAAACGTTTTTGCGTTATTTATTTCGAATTATAAACGGTTAAAAAAATCTTCTTATTTGGCAATATTTTCTAAGCTATAAAAATAATATCGAAAGGCTAATTTTATTATAAGTATAAATCTTTCCGTTTATCTGTTTATTTAGCTATGCTATATTATAGTATATAGTAAATAAAATCCGAATCGTTTTTAAAAATAATTCTATATATCGAAAAAAAACTTCGTGTTTTGGTTATTAATTATAACTTTAAAGATTTTCTAATTTAATAAAAAAAGTTTATCGAAGATTTTATTAGCTTATTGCTTTGCTGTAAAATTATATTAACCGGAAACAAGTTATATAGCTTTTATAAATTTATAAACGATAGCTAATAAAGTATTATTCCTTTAGTACGATTTGGAAAAACCTACTATAATATTTAATATAATAATATAAAATAAATATAAAAGTTTAATAATAGGTTAAAGGCTTTTATATAGCTAATAGTTTTTTTTATTTCGTAAAAAAAAACACTTAAAGCAAAACTTTAAGTATTTATCCATTTTTTTTTTATTAATTATAAATTTTTATAAAGCGATAAAAAATCTTTTTAAGCTTATATAATTTTTTTCGTAAATCGAATCCAAAATATTTTTATAATAGCTTTTAAAAACATAAAATCGATTTATTATATTGGAAGTTTTTTAAAGGATATTTTTTTTAAAAAAAAAAAAAAAACTGTTTAGTTTTTAAGTTTAAAGAATTTGTTTTTTTTAATAACGTTTAATACGTTTTTTTATTTGCGGTCGTTTAAATATTTTTATTAAAAACGTTTTTTAAAATCTAGAGATAAATATATTAGGGTTATTTTTTTAAAAAATAATAAACCGGTTACGGGATTTTATATAAATAAAATAACTAATTTAATCGCGGGGAAAACTTCTGCAATAAAAGCTATAAAGTACTTTTCTTTATCGTTAGGGAAAAAATCTAAACCTTTTTTTATATCCGGGTCGGGGATTTTTTCTATTAATAATCTTAATAGCGCGTTTAAAACAATATAAAACTTTCTTAGTTTATAGAAAATTATAAAATTAAATATATTAATATATTTTATTATTTGTATTAGGCGAAAATTCTTATTATTTATTATTATATTAGTAACGAGTGTAACAATGGGCAAAGCAGTTAGGTTAACAGGTAGAAAAGCTGTACTATTACCTGACTATATTATAAAATCTAAAGGTAAGGAGGGTAAAAGTACAAGTGGTAGGCCAGCCGAATTGGCTGGTAGGTTAGGCCATAACCGAGTGGGGCTTGTCAGGTAACCAGTGGTTGTGGTAATAGTGGCTAATGTAGTAACCAAAGCTACTAGGGACGTCACCACATTATAACCCCCCCGGTTAAAAAAAATAGACTCGACTACGAATCGGGATCGAACCCCGTAGCAAATAAGTAGTAGTAGTAGTATTAACTCTTAAATAATAAAAGGATGCCTTCGGTAAACTAATCAGCGTTCTTAAAATAAGGCCTTTAATTCCTAGTTAAAAACCTTACTAATTTAGCCATATAACCTAATTATTAAGGTCTAAGCCCGTTATATTTACTTATATAACCGGTCGCAATTGCTTTTTCCCCGGATTATACCAAATTCCACTTAATTCTTCCAAATCTATCATTTCTTTAACCATTCTATAAACGCAAAAGGTTACTAATTCGATTTCTATTATATACCGGCGGGACTTTTTTTTTGCCTTACCGTCGGTAACGGGTCTATCGGCTTCGATAAAGTATCGCAAGCTTGTTATCGTTTAGATATACGTTATCGATTAAATCGTTACGAGCGGCGGCGAGCTAATCGTTAAAGCGTATTAAAAGGCCTATTTCGCCAAAATTATTATTATAATAATCCTTTAATAGTAGTAGGGAATTTTTAAAATAGCTAACAAGCTCCCAATTTTTATCGTCGTATTCTTATCCTTTTTACTATATTTTGTAAAACAGCTTATAATATCTAATACAAAATGCGTATATTTTTTCGATTTTTTATTCTTTTTTGCCCAAATCAAGATCGACGACCTCGCCGTTAAAGTAGCTAAGTTCCTAGCTTAAAAGCAAGTTGTTTAAAAAGCAACGTAAACGTTTAGTATAAAACCATCGTTAACTACGCTAAATATCCGGTAAAAAAAGCTTAAAAGTATTCGGTCGGTCGAGGTTTTTAGCTTCGATTTTATAATAATATCGTATTATCGGGTAATCCATTTTATTAAACGGGCAGTCGGTACTTTCGCCGGTTTTTTTTAATATATATACGTAATCGTCGACTTTAAAATTTAGCATCCAACGATAGCAATTAGCTTAATAAGTTATATTTTTTTAAGCTTTTATAATTATAGCCTTCGTAATAGTTACGTATTAATAAGCTTTATTTATAAATGCTTATACTTTTATACGGCTTAACCTTTTTCGAAAAAAACGGTTCTTAAAAAATTTAATACGCGTTTTCTAATCGAAAACTATACGCATTTTCCGTTTTATAAAGACTTTTATTAAAAAAAATCCACTAAGCGATTTATAGGGCAAAAAGTTTTATACGGCGTTTATTGCCGGCAGCGCTTTCGACTAATCGTTTTAAAAGTAATTAATAAAAAGGCGGAAGCGTTATCGGAAATATCGATTTATAATCTCTACCTATTTAGCGGTTTTGTAATATTTAGTACTAGCAAATTCCAGTTTAGTCCTATAAATACGGGATAATTCGTTAATAAAGTCGGAAATAAATTAAAGGCCGTAATCGTTAATAAAGCTTTCTGGCTACCCAAAATATCGGTACGGTTTTTTATAGTACAAGCAAGCTACGTACTATTTAGTAATAGTTTTGTTATATAAAATAGAACAGGTAGTTTTTATAAGTCGGTTAATTATTATTAAGGCAGTATTAAATCTAGCTTTGTTTTTTAAAAAACTAATAAAGTCGATAACGAGGTGCTGCCAAGGTTAATTAGGCATAAGTAATAAGGTTAATAACCCGGGTTTTTTATTAGTCGGGTTTTTTGCTATAAAACAAAAGCAATTTTTAACAAATTATATGACTTCGGCAGACATAAAAGGCCACTAGTACTTTTTAATAACTAGTTAAACCGTTTTATTAATACTAAAATAAACTATATAAATTCGAAAATATATTTCGTCGATTACCCGTATTTACAAACAGTTAGCTTTAAATAATACTAATCGTTCTTTAAACGTTAAAAAATCGTTTTCGATATTCTATTCTATATCGTATTTTCGTGCTTTTTTTTAATATCTATTAAAACTAAGGTTTATTTTATTAGCTCGAATTACGGCGTTTATAAAAATAAAACCGAATAGTTTTAAAGGCTTAACCGTAACCTCGAAAAAATATACCTTCCCGTTATAATAAACGCCGTCCTCGGCGTCGAAATCGAAAATAAAAATAAAAGTCAAAAAATAGTCGGTAGGCTAAAAGTAATCGCCGCTAAATATCGGCTAAAACAAAGCTATAGTACGTTATTTATCGTAACGTTTTTTTTAGCTTTTAATGCTATTAAAAAGTCGAAAAAAAATATTTGCGATAGTATTTTAAACACTAAAGCGGTATATAATTCGGAAATTATAATATAAAAACAACTTAGCTTAATTAGCTTAACGTAAATTTAAAACACGCTTAGTTATAAAATATTCTAAAACAAAATAGTCCGTAATTACGGTAAAAGGCTTTAAGTTTTAAATGCCTATTAATTCCGCCCTCTATACTATAAAGCCTTTAACTACGGCGAATAGTTTTTTATTATAAATACCGTAATTAAATTCGACGCCGTATAACGTTTTAGAAAAAAACGCAACGAGTTATTACGGCTAGTTTTTTAATATTCGTTAAAATAATATACCCGCAACAATGCCGTTTAAGGCGTCGGTTTCTATTTAGGTGTAAACATTACCGTTAAAGAAAAAATAACGTAGCAATAGGGCGGCAAATAAGCTTTCGATAAGCGTCTTAAACGCTTTCTAGCATATAGGAGTCTATTCCAACGTTAAATCATTACGTATTAATTACGTAAATAGCTTTGCAATAGCCTTATAACGCAGTATAAAACGGCGATAAAAGCCGCAAAAGCTTAAAAATAATCGTACTTAAGTTAAAATGGCCTTTTTATCGAAATTTACCGGGCACTGTTAGTTACGGACAACCTCAACTTTTGCAGGGTTAATTTCGATACTTTTTATACTAATAACAAAGCTAAAGTACTTGGTCTTCGTAACGTAGAACTCGCATTTTTTAATATCGGCCTAAAGACCTATAGTCTTAAGCCGTTTTAAGACTTGTTTTATATACTGCTCGTATTCGGCAATAGTATTAAAATAAATAAGGATATTATCGAAATACGCGGTATAAAAAACATTTAAAAAGCCGTAAAAACTATTATTAATATATCGTTAAAAGTTGGCAAGTCCGTTCGACAACTTAAAAAGCATAACTATATATCGATAAAACCTATATTAACAACGGAAAGCCGTTAAGTCCTCGGCACCCTTTATAATGCGTACCCTATAAAAGGCTTATCGAATATCGATTTTAATAAAGATCTTCGCTTTGCTAATACGATAAAGTGTCTCGTCGATAAGCAGGAGTAAATACTAATCCTTTCAAGTTTTTAAATTTAAAAATCTATAGTCTACGCAAAATCGTAAGCCGCTATTAGCTTTACGCGTAAAAAGGATTAGCGCCGCTTAAAATACGTTCGTTAATTTAATAAATCCTTTTTTAAAGTTATCGGAGATATATTTCCGAGCCGTTTTAGCCTCTTTAAGTGTTATTTTGTAAAAAGCATTAAACCCTAATTCCTATAGGTCGCAATCGATAAAAATATCGAGGTCGATATTAAAACGATTTTTAAATAAAGCATTAAAAGCTATTTTGCTAAAAACGTCGAAATATTCGTAATATTATTTAAATATTATACGCTAAACTAACTTAGCTAAATTAAAAAGATTTTTAAAGTTTATTTAACCGTCCGTCGTAAAAATAAAAGCTGCCTCCATTACTACGAGCCGCTTTTCGTCGATAATAGCGTTTAGTACGGCAAGTATAATATAACAAAACTCCGTTTTATTATCGAATTCGGCAAAATAAATAAACTATTCGCCGGAGATTATTTATATATTAATGCCGTTAACGTTTTTCGGCTCGTAGGATTTATATTATTTAATAATATTTCGAACTATTTTAAATAAACCGCGTCGGTTTAATATAAGTTCTCTTTAAAAAAATATATTCGGCTTTTTTAACGGCGGTCGTAGTAATACTTTTTAACCGCTTTTTATATATAGTATAAATAGTTTAAAACGCCCGTATAATATTTAAAGCCTAATATTAAGCCGTCGGAAAGTCTTTGCTTTTAAAAATATAGGCGGCTTTAGTTTAAATAGCTTTAATTTAGTAATCGGGAAAAATTTAAACTCCGATATTCGTTTCTATACTATATTTACCGCCTTTAGAAGCAAACGAGGTTTTTAGCAACCGTTTCGGTAACGTTTATTATCGACATTTATTAAATTATCGCGCCGTTCGGCGTTTTTAGTATATTTCGGGTTATTTAATAAATATCCTGCTTCGTTTATTATAAAGTTTTTCGTTAATAATTCTTCCGGCTTTTACTCCGAAAGAAAAACTAGCGTTTTACGTTTATAATTAATAAGGATATTATAATAGTCGAAAAACTTTTTACCGATAATAATATCGTGTTTTATATTAAGTACTAAAAATAGGGCACGTTTTATCGTTTTTTTCTAAATATAGAAATAAGTTAAAATAATAACATTAACCTTTTAAATAGCTTTTTTATTATATTCCGTAATTTTGGCGGGTTAAAATCCTTTTAACTTTGGCGTTATTAAGTATTTTATAGCTTGTGCCGCAAAAACTAAATTAATTAATAAATATATATCTACTCCGGTATCGATAAATACGTTCGTAATTAATAAATATTTATTATAAGCTATAATATAAGTTATTAATAAAAAATCTTTTTTAAACAGATCGTTTAAAAAGTTAAACGGAATCTATATATAATTATTTAATATAAAACTATAAACACTCGATAATATAGACACTAAGTATAGCCTAGAGAAGTTTTGTCCTAGGCTAAATCTTTTTCCGCCTCGGCAAAGGCGTCGGACAAAGCGTAGCTTTAGCTTATAGCTGCGGTAATAATAGAGTTAATACAATTATTGTTAACAGCTTTAAATTTAATCGCCAAAAGGTAAATACGACTAATATAGCCGTATTTATAGCAAATAAAGCACTTCCCGGCAACGATTAAGCGTTTAAACTAGTCCAAAGTAGCCTTTTTATATATAGCTTTACTATTTTTAGCGATAACTAAAACCGGAATACTAAAGTGGTCACTCGAATTACCACTAATAATCGAGGTCGACGTCGGGCCACTAGCCGAGGACTAACAAGAAAATATAGTATTGCCTTTAGGAGTATTACGTACGCTATCCCTTTTTACTTATAATTAAAGCCAATTCTTACGCTATTAATAATTATAACAATTAATATAATCGCAAAAGCTAGTAAATATTATATTATTATCGTAATATTAATTAATATAAATAATATTAAAACGTAAAAAGAGTTTATTATAAAACTTACGTTTATAGTTTCCGAACTTGATTTTGGCTTTACTAATAAACTTAACGAATTCGATATAAAACATTATAAACGCGTTTTTAAAAAACATTTTAAAATCCTAAAAAACAATACATGCTTTTTCGTAAGCGTTATAGTCTTTATAGTTATTACTTAAATGTTTTATAACTTAGTTAGCGGTCTTAAACAAGGCTTTACCGTTTTTTTTATTAAAAAATAAAAAAAAGTTTTCGGCGGCCTTACTACCGGTTTGTCCTAAAATATACGAAATTATAGCACTTTTAAAAAGAAAACGGTCGGTATTATTTTTTAACTTAGATTTTATAAAAAAGAACCACTGCTTAAAAAATATTAAAGGTTTTCTAAGCTCGGACTTTTTATTAGTAAAAATTAAAGGGTTAAAGATCTTTATAAACAGTTTAATACCGCCGTTAATATATTTTAACTGCCTAACAGAAATGCCGTTACGGCGATTTCGGTAAAAAAGTATAATTTCGGATCTTATTCCGTCGTAAAAAAAAAGAGCAAAAAAAGCGAAAAGAATAAAGGCAAAAACGCCGGCTATGCTAATAATCTTTTTTTAAATGCTTTAATAATATCGTTCTTTTCCTTTAACTACTTTAAATAGGCTTCGTTACGACTAAATCCGACGTTATTAACGACGTCGTTTTCGTCTATTTGTCCGCCAACGTTAGCGATTGCTTTACGTAAATAGTCGTTAATAAAATAAGCAGTCTTTAATTATAAGCCGAATACAATAAGCTAATTATATAAAATTCGCATATTATTATTAGCCTTACCGACAGCAATCTAAGCGTTTTATATTAAATCATTATAAACTATTAGCATTATAAATCGGAATTTAAATTTATAAAATAGCTCGTTAAAATATTTTTTATAAGCCTTTTTAAACTGTTTAAAAGTTATAGTTTTTTTTTATTTAGGCCAAACTTTTTTGCCGTTTTTTATTATTACGATAAAAAGAATTTAAGGTTTTTTACTTTTTTTACCTAATTTAGCGGCATAAAAGTTTATACAATAGGCTAAGTCTTTTTATAAATCTTCGAAAATAGCAAATCGAAATCGGAACTTTTTAAATTTAGCATCGGTTTCGCAAACATAGTCGCGGAATATACAAAAAATAGGGTTTTTGCCCTTATAAACTCCTACGAGGTTATATTCGCTTAAATTACTTTTTTCGTTATTTTTATCGCTTTTAATAATTATTAAAATACCGGTAGTAGTCTCGAAATCGGAAAGCCTCTAAAGGCCATTTAATAACTCGCAACGATAGCCGCTATTATAGTTAGGGCGACGGACGTTTTTATAGATTTTATTAAAGTCCGAAAAGCTAAAACGTACTTATCGCTTAGCCTTTTCTACGCGTTAGGCGGTTTCGTTACCTTTACTGCCGGTACGTTAGGTCGGCATTTTATATCAGCGTACGGTAATCAAAATCGGTATCGGTATCGGTTATCGTTTAATAGGAATTTACCGTTTTCCTAAATAAATAGTAATAACCTTTAAATTGTAACAATAAGCAAAGCAGTTAGGTCAACAGGTAGAAAAGCTGTACCATTACCTAATTATATTATAAAATCTAAAGGTGAGAAGGGTAAAAGTACAAGTGGTGGGCCAGCCGAATTGGCTGGTAGGTTAGGCCATAGCCGAGTGGGGCTTGTCAGGTAACCAGTGGCTGTGGTGATGGTGGCTAATGTGGTGACCAGGGCTACCAGGGACGTCACTACATCACAACGAGGTCGTAATGTTTAGTTATCCTAATAATAGCTTTATAATCGGTAAAAATATATACGTAATTTTTTTTACGATAAAAATTAGTTTATTAGCGTATTTTTTTTAATAACTATATAAACCTAAATATTTTTATTTCCGTTAGTTAATAAGATTTTTCCGTTATTAATAGTATTCGGAAAAAAAAAGCTATCGGCTAAATAGCCGTACGAAAAAAATAAATAATTAATTTCTTATTTAAAAAGATTTTCGAAATGGTTTTATCGGCGATATAATATATTAAAACTCCAATTCTGCGTTTAAAAACGTTAAAATCTATATATAAAATCTTTTTTAAAAAAAAGAAATAAAAAATAGTGTTTTTAATTAGTTTTGTTTTAATATTTAAAAAAGCTTTTATTTTTTCGGTCGTAAGTACGTTAATAAAAACGCTATTAGCTTATTTTTTTTTCGGGTTTTTTTTATCGGATTTAGTTTAAATTTCCGAAAAAGATTTGTTTTGCGTTTTTTAAAAAGCTTAACGATTTAAGCATATCGTGGTATATTGTTTTTAAAATATCTTACCAAACCGATAAAAGTTTTTAAATTTTTTAATATTAAAAAAAAACTAATTTTTACGATAGCTTTTAGTTTTTTTTTTATAATAAATATACTTAAAAAATCTACATAACGTCCTAAAACTATCGCATTAAAAAATCTAATAAAAGATTTTAAAAGTCTTATATTTATATTCTAAAACCGGAGTAAATAAAACAGTTATTAAATGTTATTTAAATAATCTTTAAAAATAAAAGATTTTACGAAAATATTATCGTAATAACAGTTTATTATATCGAGCTTTTTAAATAAAATGTCTATACGGCGTTAAACGTACGTATTTAAATTCTTATACTTTATAATTAATAATTTAAACGTATATTAGCTATTTTTTATATTAATAGTTATTATTTAGTAATAAATAGGATAAACTTGCTATTAATAATAAAATATTACTGCGTTAAAAATTAAAAAGAAAAGCATTCTGCGTTTTTTTACGAACAGTTTGTTTTAAATTTTTATTAAGTATAAATCGGTAAGGTTTATTTTATTAAAGCTTTTTATATTAATAACTATACGGGATTTCCGGAGGGTTTCCGTTTTATTATTAAAATCCGGAACTAATTTTTAAACCACGAAAACTAAAAAGGCGAAAAGACTGTAATGCTTTATCCGGTATACTCGTTTTTTATTCTTAAAACCGCTAACGGTTTTACGGATAACTTTATTATTTTCGTTATTAACAAAATACGTTTTTAATTTCTTAAAAACTTTATTTTTTTATTTAGGTTTAAAATAAAATTACGCTATTTTATCTTTAAAGACTATAGCGAATCCTATATTTTTAAAAACGTCCTAAAATTACGTAATTAAATCGAACTAAGCTTAAGTTTTTTTAGAATATTCGAGATCTTTATAAATAAAAACTCCGCACGGATATTTAATACTATTGTCGTTTAATAAAATAAAATCCCTTATTTATTCGAATATTTTAAAAAAAAGGTTTTTTATTTTAAATCGTATTTAGTTATAAAAGGATATAGCTAAATTACGAACGGCAAAATCTAATATAGTTTAATTAATAACGTAATATCCCTTATAATCGGGCTTAAAAGGATATAAGTATTTTAGCATTACGCTAGCTCGAAAAAAAACATCCTTTTTTATATTATTTTTAACCAAAATCTTTTACGTATTATTATTAGTAATAGCGGTAAAACAAAAGATTTAGTTCGTAGTAAGCTCGAAAATGCCATTTTAATAGATTTTATTAAAGTAAAAAACAGCTAGGTTTACGTAGGATTTTTTTAGGATATAGGTGTTTTTAATTAAAATAAACTTAGCTTTAATAGTTTTTTACTTATTAATAATAACAAATATTAAAATAGTAATTTTATAAAATTAAATAACTGCAATTTTTTACGATAAAAAAATATTAAACTATTTAGCGTTTAATATATTAATTTTTAATAATATTTTCGCTTAAAGGCCTTTTATTAATATAATTTCGCGTAGAAATAATGCTATAATAGGTTTTCCTTAATAAATACCTTTAAAATAAAATCTAATAATAGCATATTTATTTATAATAACTCGGTTAGGGCTAACTTTTTAAATAAGTATAAAAAAAGCTTTCCGGCGTATATTAGTTTTAAGGTAATTTTTTAATATTTATACTTTATTAATTAAAATATAAATATACTCGGTATTTCCGTAAATATTTTTTTAATATTTATTATAAAATAAAGTTATAATATATTTTTTTAAATAAATATTCGATTTATATATAAATCCCGTGCCTAAATCGGGTTTAAAATTTATTAAAAATTATCGGATTAGGATTTTAAACTTGGTTTATTAAATATTAATAAAGGGATTTTGTTTTTTTATATAAGAATAAAGTCTATTACTATATAGGGATTAGCGTAATAAGCTTAGGATTTTTTAATTTTTAAAACTATAGCGATATTAGCCGATTTAACCTATATTTTGGAATGTTTATTACGTAAATATTCGTATAATTTATTATTAAAAAAAAATTCCTTTAAATAGATTTTATAACGTTATAATTTAGCTATAAGATTAATAATAGCCTCGAAGTTTTTTATTTCGTATTAGTTTTAGTTATTATTTATTTTTAAAAAACCAAAATTATTAAGAATATTTCTATAAGACATAATCGAGTCGTAATATTTTTAAAAGTTTTAAAAGTTTTTTATTTAAAAGCTTTTTTTTTAAAGACCTTTTTTTTAAAAGTTTTCTTTATAAAAATATTGATCTAAATTGGTATTTTGTTTATTTTTATAATAGGCTTTTTATTAAAAAGTCTTATAACGTTATTATTATTATAATTAAAAAGGATTTAAGATTTAGTCGTTTTATAATATAATACTTTATTAAAAAAAATAAGTTCTTTAACCGCAATAGCGTTATTTTTAATTCTATTAATCGAACTAGGTTTATTAGTTAAAATAATTAAGATTTTAGCCAAAAATTTAGTTAGGCCTATATTAATTGTTTTAACTACGTCCGATATTAGTTTAAAAAAAGTTTTATTATTAAGTATATTAAGTAAATAAAAATGTCGTAACCTAGCTACGACCGTTATTAAATTAATTGTTTTTATTATAAAAAAAACCTTTTTTTTTTCCTTTATATTAGTTTTAATATAAAAACCGCAAATTAGTTTATCGTGTAAAAAATAGGTTTAAAGGATTAATGTTGGGTCAAATATCACGTACGTGAGGCTTCTGGTGGTAAACTTGGTTGATTTCTTGGTTGATCTATGTTGCAAGTACGGGTGGTGGGTATACATCTATATACACCTTTGATCGGGTAGATCCCTTGTACCTTAGCCGATAACCATTGATATGTGTATCTCGTGATGAGGCAATTACCGTATCTCGTGATGAGGCAATTACCGGCTCCCGTCAGTGCCTTTGCAGGCCACTGTTGCAGCCACATATCTATTATATCAACACTGACTATTTTCTCTTTTTAGTGGCTGGCAACTGTGGCTCAGCTCTCAATTATCTAATCCAAAAATTCCGTGCAACGGTAGTCGCCAGTACAGGTACAAAGTGTACGGCAGTACGACTGTGTGAACAGAAGTACTGGTACAGGTGGCAACCGGTGACTCCAGGTAATCCAGGTCGAAGTCGTCCAGGTGTGGGTGGTGACGTGAAAAGGTGAAGTGAAAAGGTGAAGTCAGTGAGATGGGTAGCCATGTGGTGTGGTAGGCTGTCAGGTAGGCTGTCAGGTAGGCTGTCAGGTAGGCTGTGGGTGATGTGCTGTGCCACATTATGCGCCATGGTGTTGAGCCACAACGCACACTTTATCTCAATTTGGCTGAAAACTCGATTTTCACCATCTTTCTCGTATCCATCAAAACAGCGAAGACTTGCTGTTCGATTCGTCGTCGTGTCACTCTGACCATTTTTCTTTTCTTTTGAGCTGTCAGGTGTACGTCAACTGATGAGCCGTCAGCCAGTCAGGTGTCTGTCTGTCAGGCGTGACAGGTGGTGTCAGCGGGGTGACTGATGGCTTCAGGGCGTTGAACAGGTTCTTCAGAGGGGTCATGGACGTCTCGATGGCTGTAATGACAGGCTTGACGGGTGTCATGGAGGGCTTCGGGCCGGTGGGAGTGGTGGCTACAGCGACTGTAGGCTCTCGATCGGTGGCTACGGTGGTAGGTTTGTGGAGGGTCTCGATCGAAGTGGTCTTGTTGGAGGCAGTCGCGATGGAGGGTGTCACTTGAGGGTTATCACTGGAAGTGACGGAGGTGATGGGGGTCTTGGGGGTCTTCTTGCCGCGGGATCCTCGGCATCCTCGACGTCGTCGTTGCTTGCCAGGTGTCAGGGACGTCTCGGAGGCCTGGTGTGTCAGGTGACTGCCAGGTGCCGCTTGAGGGTGATGGATCGTAAGGAGCCTTCCAGGTGGTGACTGGAGGCCTGATCCGTTGACTTCAGGTGGATCGATAGGTGCCCTGGGGTCTCTGGAGGGGTCGATCTCTTGCCTTCTCCCAGTCTCGTCGTCGTTGTTGTCAGCTGGTGACGGACGGAGGGGACAATCTTGAGGGTGTGACGGTCTAGGGACGGGCCGTCAACGTTGGTGATGGAGGCTTCGAACGCGCTGATGCTACGCGAGCCTTGGTGAGGTGGTGACGGCGTGACGGGCCGTCAGGAGGGTAATCTCAGGCGCTGGAGACGCTGCCGTGAGGGTGATCTCAGGCGCTGATGAGGCTGCCTTGAGATGATGGGACAGGTGGTGTCAGGTGTCCCTTGTGGTGATGACCGCGCTGATAGCGTTGCGTGAGGCTCAAAAGTGGTCTCAACGCGCTGTTGCTGCTGTTGTTGACGGTGGTGCTGACCTTTTTGGTGAAGTCGCTACCAGGTGTCAAAAGAGTCGTCGGCTGGCTGCGGGGTGTAATACTGCAGTTGCAGCACGTCTGCGTCGACGGTGAGGTCGCGCAAGTAGGTGCGCAAGTGGGGCGCCAGGTGTATGTCAGTTGCTACCAGGTGTGGACCCTTGCTGATCTATGTCGGAGAACCGACACTGAATTCAGTGTTGGGTCAAATATCACGTACGTGAGGCTTCTGGTGGTAAACTTGGTTGATTTCTTGGTTGATCTATGTTACAAGTACGGGTGGTAGGTATACATCTATATACACCTTTGATCGGGTAGATCTTTTGTACCTTAGCCGATAACCATTAATATGTGTATCTCGTAATGAGGCAATTACCGTATCTCGTAATGAGGCAATTACCGGCTCCCGTTAGTGCCTTTGCAGGCCACTGTTGCAGCCACATATCTATTATATCAACAATTAAGGAATTAAAGCTTGCTATAAGCAAAAAATTGTTAATGGAAAGTGTTTTATATAAAAAGTTCGGCTGTTATATTAAATAAAATGCTTTCTTAATTATTAATTTTTTATAAAAATATTCCGATAATTGTAGTATTAGTTAATTTATTTAACTATGTTTAGATTTTAAGGTTTAATGCCTTAAAAACTACGATTAGTTAGTTTTTTTCGCTATAATTATAAAACTTTCTAAAACGGATAATTTACTAAATAAAAAAACAAAAAGCTTTCCCGTACTTTATATTATAAAATATAAACCTTATAGCCTAAAAATTTTTTAAAATAGTGCTATAGTTTTTTTTAAATCTGTTTTAAAGCTTTTTATAAATATTAAAAATTGTTTTAATATTTAAAAAAGTTCTTTTAATATCGTTTAATTTAATAAGTACTAAATTAATGTAATAGTTTATAAACAAATAGTTTAAACAGTTTTTATTTTAACCTCGCTTTAAAAATTAAATATATTTATTAATTTATCGATAAAAGCTTAAATATTTATATATATAGTTTATTTACTAAAATAAATATATTTTAAGCCGTTATAGTTTTTAAAAAAAAAATTAAAATAACCAGTTTTATTAAATTTAAAATTACCGTTATTATTTTCGTTACTATTTAATATAAAGGAATTCGTTTATATAGTATTTATTATATAAGTAATTATTTCGGAAATATTTTTTCGCTAGCGATTTATTTATCGATCGAAAACTGTAGTAATTAACGTTATTGTATTTTTTCGGGAAAAAAGTGTTCCGGTTATTATAAAGGATTTTAAAAGTAGTCGGAAATAGGTATATTTTTTAAAAAAAAAAAGGCTAAAAGTCTTAAAAGTGCTATTTTAGCTTAATAAGTCCGGATTTAGGTTATTTTGTTTTTTAATACAAAAAATTTCTAGTTATATAAATCGATTAAAGGTATTTAAAAAAAAGGAAAAAATAAAAAAGTTTTTTAAAAAAGTTTTTAAAAATGTTTTTAAAAAAAAGTTTAAAGTTTTAAGAAAAAGTTTTAAAAAAAGGTTTTTAATTTTAGGTGTAAACGGGATTAGTTTATTATTACGTTTATAAAGTTTTAAAGTTTTATTATTAGCGACTAAATTACGGTTTTAGTTTTAAAAGTATTTACGTTATAAACGAAAGAAATTTTAAATATTTTTTTTAAACTTTATTTATTTTATTAAATATAAAATAAAGTTATTAGATTTTTATAAAGAATATATAAAAGTTAAAAAACGTATAAAACGGAGATCGTTTAATTCGATAAAAAAGTTATATAAATATTTTATATTTACGAATTTTTATAATTGTTTAGCCTTTTGCAATTAGTATTTTTAAATATCCTATATATATAAAAAAGTAACTAAAAAAAAGGTTTTTTGCTTAAAGCTTAATATCCGTAGTAAAAGCTACAAGGATATTAGCGTAAAAACGCTTTTATTTAAAGGTATAACGTTAAAAAGATCTAGAAAAGTTTTTGCAAAAAGTCGAATAGCGACGATAAGGTTTATATCCAGGTCGTAGAGATTAATAGTAAATAGGAGGGCTTTATTAGGAAAGCTTCTTAAAGGAAATTTGGTCTAAGGTTTAAAAAAGCTTTTTGCAAGAAGGCTTTTCGCTAAAAGGCTTTTCGCAAGAAGGCTTTTCGCAAAAAGGCTTTTCGTAAAAAAAGGAATATGGCAAAGGATCTTTACAATAATCAATCTTCGTTATTAATCTAAAAAACAAATCTAAAAAACAAAGGAAAAAAGAAATAACGGCTCTATATTAGTCGCCAGCCGAAAGATCTTTAATGCTAGCTACTATTATTAGGCAATACTGCTAGTGGATTTTGGTTAATTAATGCTATCTACTAGAAGCCTTTTAACAGAAGACTTCTGTTAGAAGTACTCTAGGGAAGGTTTCAGGGCTCTACCTGTTACTAGGTGACATCTAGGGTCGCCTTGCGTTATCTATCGCTACCAGGTAGTCTCTCTGCTCCTGGGTAGGTACCTAGGTAGGCAGTAGGTTCCTTGATTTAGACACGGGCTATCATTGGTAGATAAATCCGGGCTTTGCCTTAGCTTCTATGAGCATCTGTACGGAAAGCCTTCGCGCCAGTGAGGTTATCGTCACTTCTGTTTCTGGCGTATTTTCCGGAAGTCCTGGTGTTGCGCGACAAGAGACGACTGATCGCATTTCCAAGGACGATGCACCCCATTTCAGATTCACGTCTCTCGCATGCTTCTCAACGTGCCCTCACCATCCACCATTTGAGGCATCCCAGTGAGCCGTCTTATCAGTTGCAGCCCGTTTCTCCCATGCAGATACAGCTGGAATGCATCCTTGCACCCAATGTACGGATGAACAATGCGAAAGCTTTACTTGACAAGGCGCGGGCGATCCGAGAGTTCGTTCGCATAAACTGTACAGGCTTCAACTTTCGGGCGTGCATGCCTGGTCGCACCCCGACATCCAGTGACGCTAAGAAACCCTTGAGGAATGTACATTGATGAGGATATCGTGTATACTAACGGATATCGCGATACCTGGCGTTGCCTGGCAAGCCTGGTCGCTCTCGCATCTCAATCCAGCCTAGCGCAGCAGCCGGCGCCAAGCAATACCAACTAAGTAAATCCTACAGTATGTGGCTGGAACCTCATCGCGGCCAGAGCGCTGCCTCGTCCCGTCTTGAGTGCAACAACCTACCTAGATAAGGCAGTGTTTCCCTCGCACTTTTTGCTCCACTCTTCTCGGTTTAAAGGAAAAGATAATTGTTTTGTTTCCTTTTATAGTGACTTTTTTAAACTAAAAATAAGCATTTAAAGTTCTGTATTTTTTAAATAATTCCGAACTAATAAATTTACCGTATTTCATTAAAAGTGGTCTTTTTAGTTTTAATAGCTTTTAGAATCTTAAAACTTATTTATATAAAGATATAACTACAGCGTATAATAATAAAGGCTTTATATTTATAACGTATTTAACCTTTAATTAAAAAGGCTTTATATTTATAATAATAAAAGCTTTATATTTATAGCGGCCTTTAAAAGCATTATTATCGTAATTATAATTTAAGCCTTAATTTTAATAGTAATAACGAAATAGCGACAACAAAATTGCCGAAATAACGTATTTATTAAAAGCTTAATGCTATATATATAAGCTTATATAAACATAAGGCCCCGCTAGGCGGTGCTAGGTCCTAAATTTTAAGGCCTATAGCACCTCTTTTAGCCACCACAGCCACACTCTAGCCAGGCCTTGCAGCGATAATAAGGCTTGTAGCGATAAGGCCCTGCAGCGATAACAAGGCTTATAGCGATAAGGCCCTGCAGCGATAACAAGGCCTATAGCGATAAGGCCCTGCAGCAACTCCAGCACCTCCAGCACCTCCAGCACCCCTTGCAGCCACACTCTAGCTACACCGGGACCGCCAGGGCCTCCGTGCGCGGTTCAGTGCGCTGTCGCGCACCTCACCGCGCCCTGCGGCCCCGGGGTCCCTCAATCAACTAAGCCACATATTTACAGTGCGTAAGCCACTGCCAGGTGGCCTCTGTGCGCGCTTCGGTTCGCTGTCGCTCACCTCAGCGCACCCTACGGCCCCCTGGGGGCTTCCAGTGTTTGTGGCTGACGTGGCTGGAGTGTGGCAACAGGGGGTGCTGGAGGTGCCGGAAGTGCTGCAGGCCTTATCGCTGCAGGGCTGTTATCGCTGCAGGGCCTGTTATCGCTGCAGGGTCTATTATCGCTGCAGGGTCTGTTATCGCTTTAGGGCCTGTCATCACTGTAGGGCCTTATCGCTGCAGGGCCTGTTATCGCTGCAGGGCCTGTTATCGCTGCAGGGTCTGTTATCGCTTTAGGGCCTGTCATCACTGTAGGGCCTTATCGCTGCAGGGCTTGTCATCGCTCTAAGGCTGTTATCGCTGCGTCACGTGCTTCCTCGCTGCAGGCCTATCGCTGTAGCCAATCAGAGGCCAGCATTTCTAGGCCAGAAAAGAAAAAGAAAACGACCCACATTGCAGGACCTGCCCCACTTATCCTGCCTGTCTGAAAAACTTTTTGACCCATATTGGCCTTTTAACGGTTTCGACGGCTTAAAAGGCCTAAAAACGACCAAGGGGTCTTGTCACGCTAACTATATTAAGTATGGCTTGTCGCAATCTAAAGCCTTTGATTGGCTGTACCTACTTTAACTAGCAAACTTTTTAACCTATATTGTTTTTACGATTAGATTTAAATAAAGACCTTAAATTAAAATTTAGGCATAAAGACCTTAAATTAAAATTTAAGCATATTAACATTATATAAAATAATTTAAATACGTTATTTTAATAACTTTATTATTGCTATTTTATTATTATTATTAAAATTAAAGCTTAAGTTATAATTATAATAATAATATTATTAAAAGCTTTTAAAGGCTTATTTATTAATACTGCTATAGTATTTTTTTCTTTTTATTTAATTTCTTAATTTCCGAATTTTTCGAAGTTATTTCAAAATAAAGACGTATAAAAAAGTACGCGGGAAAATTCTACTCTTTAAGCAGGGTTAATACGAGCTTAAAATCACTTATTTCCTAAAGGGGGGAAACACTGCCTAACAGAACGGGTGCCGCTTACGTACAAATGTACCTCTAAGGGATAACGAAAAATGACCGGCATACAGTGAGGTCTTAAAGGATGGTAATTAACACGTGGGATCGCGGCGGAGGATAGTAAATACTCTCCTAATTAATGGATTCAGCGTATCTAAGGTGTAGCTCTCGCAATAACTAGGTACCTATTAAAACAATAGGAGTTGCTTGCTATAAGGCTGGCTATAAACACGTGAGTGACCATATTCTCGAGGGTGGAAAACGTGGCTATGGTCAGGTAGTGGTCGCCAACTCGGCTTCTATGAGGTCTACTGAGCCTGCCATTCACCATATGATGCATGTACGTATAGTTCTACGGATACCTACATATATCTTCATAGGCTACTAAACACGCCACTATAAATCTCGTACCTTAACTTATAAGCGATTAATTAGTAAAATTAAAGATAGATCGCCTTAGCGGCTATACCTTTGTTTAGCTTGGTTTTAATAAAAAAATAATATACTTCGGTTAAAAGCATAGCTGTACGTAATTTAACCTTTTTAATAACATAGATTTTGCAAATTATACATTAAATAAAAGCTTATATAACTATACGTTATATATCGTAATATACCCTTTAAACAATACTTAAATAATATACATCGTGCTTATATAATCTAAAGCTATTAAAATATATACTAACCGCTTAGGGTTAAAGGGGCTAATCAGGTTATATTTTGCTAATTAATCGCCTATAAGTTAAGGTACAAAACTCATGGTAACGTGTTTAGTAGCCCATGAAGATAGGCAGAAGGAATCCCTGTTTCTACATACAGATTCTCATCCACTGCACCAAAAGCACCACGGCCAAAAACATAGCCAGCCCTACGATCGCCATTTCGCCAATGAAGACGCCAATGAAGAGGTGCGACAGTGGTGCGAATGCGAGGTCCCAAACTGAAGGTAGGTGGACCCTGGCTCAGCCCCAGTCACTAGATCCTAACCTAGCGCGGACAAAGCCCTCCTCCAGAACTGCCACCTTCGCATTCGCTCGCATTCACATAGGAGTCACTATCATTTCGCGATGCATCGAAATCTCTTTGGGCTATGCCATGCCTCCACCGAGCGTCGCCCGACTATGCTGCCCGAAACCTTTAGCAGGGCAGCCCCGTATGGCAAAACGGACATATGTGGGTAGATAGGTATAAGAGTGCTCGCTCGGGAGCTTCGTATTGAATTTCCCAGTTGACAACCATCACGAAACGTCGCATTAAACAACACTTGCATCTCGCAAGCCTCGCAGCGCAATCTCGATACCTCCATCAAGCTCCAGCCCCGACCATAATGGCCCTTACAGAGCACCACGGCATATCCATTGCCCAACTGGTCATCTACATACCCACTCTCATCATCGGGATCCTGCTATGCATCCGACATGGCTTCGGCCGCAATGCCGGCTTCTTCTTTCTCATCATCTTCTCGCTCGCCCGGGCCCTCGGTGCCGCGTTAGACCTCGCGACCATCGCCCAGCCCCACAACATCAGCATCTACTTCGGCGCTTTCACTCTCCAAAGCATTGGTCTTACACCACTTATACTCATGCTGCTTGCCCTCGACAACCGTGTCTTGGCGGAAATTGAGAAAGTGACAAGCATCCCCGTGTCATCTCGTCAAGTGCGCTTTGTGAACTTAATCTTGCTCGCCGCTCTAATCCTCTCGTCGATTGGAGGTTCCAACTCGGGAAACGCGTACGCAGACACAGGCGTGTACACGGTCTCCAACCTGACCAAAGCTGGCATCGTACTGACCATCGTTGGCTTCGGTATCCTCGCCCTGGTGACCATGGCTATCGCTTTCAACTTCAGTCACATAGAGGCCGGCGAAAAGCGCGTCCTCCTCGCAGTCGTGGCCTCCCTACCCTTCCTCCTCGTTCGGCTAATATATTCCGGCGAGTCTGTCTTCGGTCATAACCCCGACTTCAGTCCTCTGAGCGGGAACATCAGTGTCTACTTGGGCACTGCCGTCATCGAGGAGATCATAATCGTCATCATTGTCGAGGCTATGGGTCTCACGCTCAAAGTTCTCCCCAAACCTAGTGGTGCTTCGCAATCCTCGAGCTCGGGACTGTTGGGGGGTATTAGCAGTCGGTTCAGGAGCAGGTATGGAGGCAGCGAAAAGCAGAGCTATCCTATGGGGAAGGATGCGGAGGAATGCGCAACAGTGTAGAATGGATGGATGGACGGGAAATATATGCTAAAGGTTTGGGTTGGTGCTTTTGGGACGGGCTGGGGCTTCAATGATACCATAAAATGCGCGCTGGGTTCACTTCCAAAATCAGTTTCGTGTAGATTATACGATAGACTCTACCAACATGACTTCTTTTAAAAAAAAATTCGCATTTATGCCATTTTTTCTGTGCGTCATTGTTGGGCCATTTTGGAACTCCAAGCTCTTCCTGAGTGGTACACGCCTGAAGTAGGGTAAACCGCAAGCATACGGGTGCTAATTAATATCCTTACCTATGCGCACGCTCATATAGTAGAAGGATAAGAACAGCCACAATTTGTGAACGATGCGATCTATAAGAAGTCACTTTGGATGGGGGAGAAACCAGAAAAAGGGGGGGAAGGAACAGTAGGACTTAAGCTGGCGGATATTTCTCGATAATAGAGGTATGGTACTACCCGCTCTAACAGTGGCCGGTCTTTCAGATAGTTCAGACAGTGATGAGTGCTCAGTCCTATGGTCCGCGCGTGACCACCGTCGTCGTCGTTCCTGTACACGCAACACCTCCAACTGAAGCTTCTTCAGGACTTGCCTCCCTGGACCATTTCTGCCATATTCACTGCCATCTATGCCCAGTGCACTCTAGCTGGTGACACTCCTGCCTAATGGTAGGCGGCAATGATGCATATGCTTTACTCACTTTTGTGTCGGTCTTTGGCCTCACCTCTTAATACATACACACTCTGAAAGCTTCTCCACTCCCTGGTGCCTTTCGACATCCTCTACATCCAAGCAAATACCTTCCTCCTTTCACAAAGAAACAGTCAAATACCTACTAGGGCTACGACTCGAATTAATTTGCCATGTGCAGCGAGCTGACTCTAGCTTATCAGATGCTGCCATCTATCTAAGTTTTCCGGACTACCAACTAATCACCATCTCTTCCCTTACGGATACACCACTTGACGTTTGGCCGCGGGTGCATCTTCAAAATCAACCGCCAGCGCGGTCTCTAGTTCTTCTACTTCGCGCTTTACTGAAGCCTACCAGGCTCCAGGTAGCCGTAAACTCCCGATTCCCTTCCAGGGACGACATCTCGCACGCAGATCCCTTCTTGCTCAGGCTCACCTCGCATATAGTCACATGCCCGCATCCGCTCTATATCCGAATCCTTACAAAAGCGAATAACACAGTAGACATGAAACTTGTATTTCTGTCTAGGCTGCGACCCAGAGAGCACAACACAATAAGTGTTGGGAGCATGTATTACGGTAGTATCTTGAGAGAAGCCATAGTCCGACAGCCCCAGACTCCAATGAGTTAGGGGATTCACATACGATATGCTGTTATCCGTGCCTGCCGAGACCCCTTCACGATCAACCATGAAACAGAGAGTTTGCCAGCTTAGAAGACGTTGAATTAGCCGAATTAGGGATTAATTTATTCACAAGACGGCGCCCGATGTCGACCTATTAGCCACTGGCTAGCCCTTCTACGCAATGGAGGCAAAAATAGCTCGTTAAATGGTCTGAAGTGCTCCTCCTGTTGGTGACAAACATCCCTCGGTCTTAAGCTACGACCAGGACGTTCAATCCCGTTTATAGTTTCTTGAGGTTAGAGGATACTAGGAGTTCCAGCGGGTGAGAACGGAGAACTAAAGTGAGTAAGGCACTTTACTACTGCCGCCTTTGCTTTGTCCCTTTTCTTTCTTATTGTGTCTGTATCGCAAGAAATCTCTTGCCCAGGAACGATGACGACGATCGCGACGCAGCCTATAGTAAGAAGCTGATAAAGCAAAGTTGCTGAAGATGTCGCGTTTAAGTTGTAACATTCGCGCGCGTGAACGGCATGGTCTTTGTACAGGCACGCGTATTCAATCCGCCTTGCAGTTTGCTAGCTATGGCAATTCCGGATAAAACGGATCTGGAGCGCGATGTATATCAAACAACTGGCTACGACATATTCGCAAGGCAATGATACTACGGTCCTAAATCTGCCTAGTCTGCGAAAGAACGGCAGCTTTTCTCAATTTGTCCGAGAAGCAAAGCAAGAGCGTGGCGTATACAATCACCTTTCCTAGATATCTCCCAAACTATGAACGCACGGCTTGTAAACATAGGGTGGGTAAGAGCCTCCCAGTACCGGGCGTGAAGAACAAAACAGTCAGAAACTCCCGAGTTGCTGGCGATACAGCAAGGGACCAGACGGACCACAAAACTCTTCTCCAGAACCACTGGCCAATAGTTTGCATTTTCTGCATAGACCATTTACTTGCTGAACCTCACGACATTCATGTTGAAACAAGCACTGGGGATTGCAAGGCGCCCTATCGCTACCATGCCTAAGAACGTGATCCTCCGTAACCACGCGACTGGCCAATACTCTCCCCTTGTGTCCACACGTATGTTTTTCCCACAGCATGTAGCAATAGGGCAGAGTACAAATAGGACAACAACCTCCAACTACAGCTTTCATTGGTACAGAATTGCAATAAGCATCGCAAGCAGACTCTGCACCTTTTTTAACAATGTGATCTGCGCCGCGAGAAGTTATTGTGTCAACTTCATGAGCGCAGCTATATAAAAGGGTCAGCTTCAGGCATTCATGTACGCCGATACAGAAGGGGCACCGGTCCCTAGAGTACGAGCGTCTGGAGTTGTCTATACGGCAGTATCCATCGCAAGGGGTCTCGGCTCCGAGTCGTGACGTGTGGGGATCGCTCAGGAAGACTTGGTCTTCCCCAGTCGGATGGCCACAACAATAATACATGTGGACCCTGTAGCAGATTCTTGTGCTGGGTGTGACGGCATTGGCTTCGCTGCGCTGGCATGATAGAGGCTTGACTCCGGCGACGCTCTGAGTCCTTATCAGAGCGTCTCTCTTGGGCTGACGCTTTAGTGGGCCGGTGGACTGTGAAACGGATATGGCCGCGTTGCTGGAGCTATCAAAGGGGTAAGTTGGCCCCTTGTTTCCAAAGGTCGCGAACGAGGTTGCTCCTCGAGGAGGCGCCACAGTGGTTGAAAGAGCTCCACCAGTTGAGAGCGTTCCCGGTGCAGAAGTTCCAAAACGGGGCTTTCTGGAGAGGGGGGCTGATGGTTTTTTGGCTTGATTCTTTGATGAAGGCATGGCTTTGAGAAGGATACTGGTAGGATCTTACAGACAAAGTGTTTGACTAGACTATGTCCGTGGCAATCAAGATGCAGCAATAAAAATGTAGATCAAAGTCACAGATACTCAAAGTCAATATAGACAGTGCTCTCATGATGAGGCCAGCACCTGTCACGAATATATGGCCCATGTGCGATCACTGGAAGTGCATTGCGATGGGCCAGAGCATCATTTACTGATCGAAACGTACCGCCCGACAATGTTGTAGAGACGCCATATGATCACCGACATCCCCGGCAAAAATTTGGGGAATATTCCTGTATGGGAATTGACACTGATGTAGAACCCCCAAATAGAAAGAATCCCTTGTATAGAAAAGACAGTTGGTACATCAAGCCAGCCCTAAAGGATGTTTGCTAAGTCCGTTGATTGTCTTGCTAGCTATCATAAGAGTAGGTGACGAATCAGTAACCTCTATAAAATCCTCTTTACTACACCATTCCCGTTCGTGGTAGAGTGTCTCGATCCTAGCTAAACGTAAGACTTTTATCAATACTTAGGATAATTCCCGCCTGAGATAGTGTGATGTGAGAAACACGGTGGAATGGTACGTACGGCATATTGCTCTATAGTATTGAGCTCAGGTCTTTGTCAGCTTGCCCCCTGGTACACTTGTCGCCGGCAATATTAGATAGGCAGCCATATTGTATGACCTATTATACATCTGCCCCGGCGAATCTTGTATCCACTAGCTCGCATCGGTTGCATTTTTCCTTGAGAGTGTGAGTGTTGGTGGCTCGGACACAACGTCGCAAGTGACATGATCCACAGTGGTTGTTCTTTTTGACGCAGACGACCAGATTTCGGCGAACGCCGTATTTGTTCTCCATGACGGGGCATCCGCAAAGGTACTCGACTGCGATGCTCCAGCAGTGACTCTCGTCTGGGACGTGGATTCTCAGCCCGTCTATCTCCTTGTCGTAACCCATGCTTGCCCGTAATGTTGAGGACCCGGATGGTATGACTGTCGGCGATGGAAACGGTATGGTCGAACTTGTAGTAATACACGAACCGTCAACAGCCAACAACGATATGAGATCCTCCTGGAAAAGAAAGTGCTCTTCACTCTTTGATGAAACTGCATGGTTTTGGGAGCACAGCTCGGCAAGCTCTGCGAAGAAATAGACTTAACGATGGCACGGCGCAAGACAAAGACAGCAGGTCACAGGAGCCATAGTCAAAGGCATCAACAATGAGTGTGTGCTACAAAGGTCAATGGTCATGGCTTTGTTCGATATTCTGAATGCTGTGCAAATGCGTCCAGCACACTGCGAATGTAGGAATTTCCAAGTGGGCCGTTATGAACCGTTGCTAGCTGCATGTGAGGACAGCTATCATTACTCACGAGAACGGATTGAATCTACGCTGTGTGGTTTTCACGGACACAATGAAGAATGTGACAGACACCGTCACACTCCACTGTGATGTTTCAAGCCTGAGAGAAATGGAGTATTAACCGAGTAACGGGAGACTGTGTAATGTCAATGATGAAGGACCGTGGCCATCTTCGACACGAAATCATTGTCTACCTACTGACATGCAGCTTGATGCTTGCATGGGTAGGAGGTACTCAGTGAATGTTCATGGATTTACCTACTTGAGATACCTAGTGGTAAGTGGCTATCTGCACGGACTACTAAACACGTTAAACCAGCCTTTCGTACTTTAAGGCATAGTGCCTTAATTAGCAAAATTTGACCTGATCGGCACCGCTAAGCCTAAATAGATAATATATATGTAATTTTGCTGTAGATTATATTAAAATAGATATATATTAGCCGATTTGCATTAACGTATTAGATTTTTATATATCGGTTTATCTATACGCCCGTTATTTTTTAAAAATTACTATATTAATGCTAATAAAGCGTTAATTTATTGCCTTATTTATCGACCCCGTAAATAAACTATCGTTATAATTAATATTTTTATAATCTTAAAGCTGTTACGGATTTTACTATTGTTTTTATTTTTATTAAAAACCTTTTTCCGTAACGATAGTAACGAGTATTAACGCGTAGATATTTAAATAAAAGCTTAAGGGCTATAAGGTATAAATAAAAGTCTGTTAGCCTTTCTTATTAAATTAACTTTTATTTATTTAAAAAATCGCAAAAAATCACATTTTTATTTAAATCGTTAAAAATACTTAAAATCAACTATTTTATTAATTATTTATAAAATAAATCCATTTTTAACCTTTTAGCCCTTTTTACGCCGTTTTATAATGCTTTTAAACTTATTAATTACGTTAGCCCTTAAAAAAGCTATATAATAGGTCTTTTTTTTATTTATAAATTAACTACTTTTACTACTACTACGTTAACCATTTTTACCACTTTTAAATTAACCATTTTTACTACTTTTACGTTAATTATTTTTACTACTATTACTTTTAATTTAACTACCTTTACTATTATTACTTAAGACTTTCTTATTTTTATTACTTAATTTCGATAACTAGGTTAAGGTACGTATTTAATTAACAGTTATAAACTATATAAAAGGTCGATTTCTTTTTTTAAAGGCGGCGTGCCGCTTTTATAACGCACTTTATTTTCGGGCACGTAATAGGGCTAACGGAGCTTATTTTCGGAGTAAAAATAAAAGTTAGCCGGCTTTTAATAGCGTTTAAAAAATAGCCCTTTACGCGTAATTTTATCGTTTAATACGTTATAGTTATTAAATTAACGTTAATATCGTTTAACGCGTTATAAATAAGATATTACGGCTTAATTACGATATACGTTTTGTTTATTATTAATTTAGTCGAAAATAGGCAGTTAATTGGTTTAAAAGGCATAAATCCTTATTTAAAAAGCTTTAAAATTAGTTTATAATAGTAGTAAAAAAGCTAGCTTTTAATTACGACTTTATTAAAGCCTAGTTCGACCGTTTAAAAAGACTTCGTTTTTAATATAAATTAAGCTTTAAGTTTAAGTATAATATAAACAAAACGCTTATTAAAATAAGCTATATTAAAAATATATAGTTATAAATTTATTTTAACCGGTTAATAATATACTTAGTTAACTTTAATAGCCGTATTTTAGCTACGGCGATAAAAACTATTTTAGCGGCTAAAGAAGCTTTGTTATTTTTTATCGTATTGTTTAAGCACCGGATTTTTTGATTTTAGACGAATAATAATTTCGAAGCTAATATTATTATTGCTTTTAGCGAAAATAACTAATTAAATAATTAAATAGCGCTCGAATAGATCGATTATTTTTATCGCTTTATTATATTTATCGATTTTAAATAATAGCGGTTATTAATATTTAATAATTACGTTATTTATTTTATTAATAAAATAGCGTTATATGTTAAAAATTACTATATTTTATTTTTACCGTTATTATTATATATTATATATAAAATATAGCCGTTAAATAAGCAGCTTTTTAAAATCTTAAAATATTGCTATTAATAGTAATTAATAAGTGCTATATACTACGGGGTTTATAATTATAGCAAATCGGACTTTTTAGTAAGTTATTAATAAGTAAAAAACCGTATTTTTAAACCTAATATTATAAAATTAGCTTAAAAAAACATTAATATATAGCTTTAAAAACTTTAAATTATTTTAGACTATTTAAACGACCTTTTATTATTAACGCTAATAACGTACTTTTAAAACTAGCGGCTAAACTACGTAGTACTATTTAAAAACGCTAAAAAAAGGCTGGAGCTTTTAAAAAGCGTTATTTTACGCTTTATAATATTTTTATTACGTAAAGTAATAAATTAGGCAACGGTATTAACGCCGGTAATAAATATATAAGTAGTTTAACGTTATAATAAATACGTAATTTAACGTTTTAAAATATATAAAATTACTTAAACGCCTTTTTTATTTTTTATATTATACGTACGTAAAAAAGCTAAAAAAACCTCGACGGCGTTAGCTTTAATTAGAGTTAATATAACGACGGAAGTAAATAATTTTTAAACTTTTATTTTATAAAAAAACTTTTGCAATTTTTAACGTATTGTTATAAATAACGTAAAGCTTTTAATTTTTAAAAATAGTAAACTACGTACTGTTTATAATAACGGTAGGAAAAGGAATAAATAACGAGTTAAAAAAGCTAGGCTATATTAAAAAGTACGTAATATAAAAGGCCGTGCTTTAAAGGTTTGGCTGGTTATTATACGGAGGCAAATTAGGGCTATTAAAAGGTAAAATAGGCTTATCCTAGAGTTTTAATATTATATTTAATATACGAAAGGCTTTTTAATTAATAAAAATGCTTTTAAAGCGTTTTTTTACGTATAAAAAAAGCTACGAAAACGGTTATAATACGTTGGTAACGGTATTAGTAAAGTTTAAAAAGTTAAAATCGAAATTTTTACAGAACGTAAAAAATAATTACTTTTTAACCTTTTAAAGGCTTTAAGAAATAACTTTATAGCGGGATTTATTAAACTATTTAATAAAATGTTCGTTTAAATATTTTTAAAACTATTAAATTAGTAATTATTAAACGAAATAACGTAAATTAACGCTTTAATAACGATAAACGCTGTAATTTTAAAGGCTAAAACCTGTTTAAAGCGTAAATTATTAGCTTTATAATAGTTAAAAATAATCGACGAAAGCGCTAAAAAGGTCGTTAAAAAGGTCGTTAAAAAGGCTTTTTTTAATAAAGACTTAAAAGGCGTAAAGATATAGTTTAACGATATTAGTATAATTATAAAAGAATAAAGCACCGTATAATTAATAATTTACTTGTTTTTTTAATTTTAATAGCTTTAAAATAGTAAAAATTACCGATATTAATATAAATTAAATACTTAATTTTTATTATTTAATGCTAAATGTTAAAAATAATAGAAATCGCGTTTTTAGGCCTAAAAGTATACGTTTTAAAAAATAGTGGTTAAAAGGGTTAAAACCGGCTATTATTATTTAAAACGTTAAAACGGCTATAGCGATACTAAGATTAAATTTAAAAATATATAAAAAAAAAAAAGTATATAATTTCGCTATTAAATTATACTAAAAGTAATATACAGCCGCTAAAGCGAATATATCCCTATTTTTTGCTAATTAATAGACTATAAGTTGAGGCACGAGACTCATGGTGGCGTGTTTAATAGCCCGTGAAGATAAGTGACTAAGACGAGAGCAGGATGGAACGAAGTTGATGAGCGGGGGCCCGCAGCTTCGGGAATCTAATCGATAGGTAGCCGCCGAATGGTGCCACCCTGAGTATCGAGTGCGACGACACCAGGCAACAGGATTTCTGCACCCCGCCCGTTACCAACACTGTACCTAGTAGCCACTGACACTACATACACTACCTACGGTACCTTACTGGGTACAGTACATGTACATGTAGTAAGGTATCCGGCACCCATTTTGCAAACATGTACTTGTGCCCTTTGCAAGTTCCTCTGGATAGGTACCCATAGGTAGTGCACGGGTTTTCGGACGCTGAAGACACTTCTCTTACAGTATGATCATTGCTGTCATACTACCGATCAATAGACCGTGGCGCTTTCGATTAGGCCTTTAGAGGTATGAATTACACAGCACAGTGCGCTGCTGGCAGTCACGGAGTCCCCCTGCACCCGCACATCGTGCGTGCCACGGCGCACTGTACGGCTGTACGCAGCACCTCCAGGCTTCTGCTTGGGCTAGGCACCAGAGCCCGGGTCTTCCTGCTCAAGGCAGCGGAATTATAGACTTTGGCAACGTCCTGCACGACCACGAGCGACGCGTATTCCAGTATTGATTATCTTTCGCTCTTCTCTTCGCTCTTTGCTGTGTCAAATTGACATGTTGCTTGCTATGCCCAGCTACACTCAAGTGCATTTCCCTTCATCTCGTTTCCCCGCAATTCCAGCTCCGTCTGGATCAGTGATGATGATCGGCTTCGCTTTGTGACAGGGTAGTACTACGCATATCAACTTGATACCTCAAACACACTCTGCTGCTAACGCTTCACGACACTGGACATAAGGAGGAAACCAAGTTCAGCAGCTCGGGGTTGTTGACATACCATGGAATCCTATCTTCACCGTGGCGGGTTGCCCTTGGGCTTCCAGCGCCGACTGAGTCGACTATACAACGACACTAAGAAATCATCCGACTTTGTGCAGGAGCCTGTACAAGCAGCTGATGATCCAGAAATCAAGGCGCTGCATCGCAAACTGCGTATTCAGAAAGACAGGCTCGTAAGTTGGGGGTTGGAATGGTCTGATCCGAATCAGTCGGCCGAGATCGACGAGTCCCTCAAAGAAGCTGGCCTTACAGATCTTGTTGGGAGTATCATGAACACCATCAAGGACATTCTGGCCGAAGCCGAACCACTGTGGCTCGCCTCAAAACGCCCAACCGGAGGCGAGAAGTCGTCGGAAAAATCTCTCGGGGACAAAAAGACGCCCATCATAGTGTGGGATAAGGGACGGTTCGAAGACCTCGTCAAAGATCTAACAGCTTCTATTGATACTTTATGCGACCTTTCACGCACGAGGTCATCAGCAGCTGCCTCTGCGCAAAAGCCAAGACCTAAGCCGTCTATGGAAGACATCAGGCCTTATGGTTCATCGCGCATACGGACTCCTCAACAAATCGATCCCCAGACGCTGTCCAGTTTGAGATCGATCCAGGGACTCTCGCTCGCAGAGACCGGCGTCGTACATGACCGCCCGCAAGAAATCTGTTTCATGAGCAAGCAGGCCTATGCTGACTTGACACACCGCCCAACTGGACATCGGTGGTCCCCATTACTGGTCGAGTATGCCTCTTTCGATCCTATTTACTCTGCAACTGGTATCATGCCCGAACTGTCCCGCTTTGAGAAGCTCAGTGCCGCATTGCAAACAGAGTCTTCAAGGTCAACTGCGGCTTGGATCGGGTTGCCCCTCCTCCTTGGCTATTATGAGGAAATGGCACACTCAAGACTAGCACTGGTTTACTCCTTCCCTTCCACCTTCAATGCTGTTACGTTTGAGGATTCGGCCAAAACCCCTGTGGACAACCTCTGTACTCTGACAAATCTCCTCAACCGTCCCGATTTTGAACCGACTCTCGAGGCCAAATTCCGGCTGGCATATAACCTGGCCAATACAGTGTTCGACATGCATTCGCGGGGTATCACCCATGGCAACATCAACGCATCTGCCATTTCGTTCACGAACATAGTCGGTTCTAGTCCATCCGCCCTTGACGAAGTGGACATTCGGCGTCCACTCATTTCTTCATTCGACATCTTCCCGGATTCGTCACCCGCCCCCTCATCTTCCACGTTTCTTCTTCATCGTCACCCGCTTGACCCACGGACCACCAACCAGTCGCCTTTGGCCGCAAACAGCGAAACCCAGACTTTAGACCTCTATTCCCTGGCGATGCTTCTTGTCTCTATTGGACTGTGGACTACCTTAGAGAATCTCGTACCTAATCAGAATTCCCCAAGCATTCCCGAGTCCGTCCTCGACCAGATTGCCATACGCTGCGGCACGCCATATATGAGAGCGGTGAAGATTTGCTGGAATGCGGTCGAACATGAGCTCTCTCGACCCGGATCTGGTGATGAGATCATCAGGCAAGTGCAGGCTAAGGTCAGCGGGTACTTGGAAGCGTGCTGCATCTTAGATGGCGTCAGCGGGCTGGACGATCGCCTGAGCGACGACTTCGGTCATTCATCCGCACGGGGCATTACCCGGCAGGGAACATTAACTCATTCGTCGCCAGGTCCTTCTGCAACGAAGTCGTTCAGCTCCAGGGATGAAAAGAAACCTGTCTTTCTGCAAGAACGGGCATCATCTGCCCCACTTGACATGAAGCTGCTTAAAGAACTCCAGCTGATGGACAGCAAACCGGAGAAACCTAAGGACAAGTCGCAGAAATTGCGACTCTATCCTCAAATATCCCCACCCGCGGAGATCGTCGATCAGTGGAACGAAGTCATCATGCCGCAAATCAATATGGCTTTGCGGCACTTTTACTGCAAGAACCCGGAGTCTGTCGAAATATCGTTGGAATCCATTGGGGAATCTCCTCAGAAGACCACACCTACGGCGCTTGTTGTGTGCACATCAGTCAGCAAAGTGCGCGCGATTTTGACGAAGAAACTTGGGATTCTCTTCGACGGGACCACAACAGGTGTTTCACTCAAGGTTCGTCGCGGGTCACTCGTCCGCTCGCGAAAGGGTCCGAAGCGTAGCATCGCGAAAGGGGAGAAAGCTGAGAATGACAGCGATAAGAGCGGCGATGACGTGCCAGAGGATCACGATGCCTCGGCTGCAAATCCTGGATATCAAGAACGACCTCAGAACGGAGCGAGTATTGGGGCCTGGATTGGAGACAAGCACCTGCCTCCAGTCAGTCTTGGGGGTATCATACTAGTCGACGATAAGCTGTACGGTATGACTGTGCATCATATGCTCGATGATCCAGACCGTCCCATTGCGCCTGGTGACTTTGAGCCACAATCGCCTGATGCTGAACGCGCCAGCGCCCCAACATACCGAAGTAGTGCCGCCGGTGGAGATCTTTCCTTCTTGTCGGAGGGAGAGACATCATCTGTCAGTAGCAGCGATGACTTTGCTTGCGAATTGACAGACACCGAATCGGAGTACTCCGTCACGGACATCACAAGCGACGAAGAAGATGATGACGATGACGAGTATGAACAGTTTAACGAACCAGGTGACATACCTGGCATTGAACCAGGTTGTGGAGACGGTATGTAAGGCACGTTGCCATCATCACTTCTTGTTGCAGCCCAGTCACAACGACCATGATCTTGGCAGAGTGGAGGTGATTTACTGCAGCCCGTTCACTGAGATGAATTGCTAATATCTACTTGAAGGCTATATCATCACCCAACCCGCACTTGATGATGTCCCAGATGGATTCTATCCTTCGTCTGACACAGAAAACGAGGTGAGTTTCGGGCTGCAAATCCATCAGCGCTAAATTTGGCATTCTGGCTATCACTCTGCTTATGCAAATAAGGATCATATCGATACCTGCAGCGTTGGCGAAGTGTACGCCTCTTCTGGCATTCGAAGACGCAATCAAGATGGGCTTGTGCACGAGATCGATTGGGCTCTATTCGAATTCCAGGATCACCGAATGCCCGATGAGAACCTCTTTCCCCAATGGACGGCCAGCGATAGCCGGCATGCTGCCATGTCAAAGAGCTTACAGCCAGTCGAGATTGCCCCAACTAAATCGCTGCCAGGGCTGGACGTGCAGTGTCTAGCACGGACAAGTGGCTTGCAAGTAAGATACATCGGTTTGGTCTCCTCCCTGCTCTGTCCCCGCTGACTATCATAGGTCGGACGAATCTTGCCTGCGATCACATCCGTCAAGATGTATGGGCGAGCATCTCCAAGTCACTCGTATCAAGTGAGCGGACGCATACCAGGCCTTCGTCCCAACTCTACACTTCCGGATCAGACTCGGCGAGGAGTGTCTCTCGGCATACCTGGCGACTCGGGCGCGTGGATCATTGATAGTCTTCAAGGCCGTCTATGTGGACATATATTAGCGTGGAGCGAGCGCAAGCAAGTAGCATACATCTGTCCGATGGATGTACTTTTCAATGACATCGCCGACACTCTGGAAGGTGCAGAGGTGCGATTACCACTCGGCGAGATTACGGAGGAAGAAGGCAGCAGACGTCTAATCGAGGTCGCTGGTCTTGGTTGGTCAGAGGCCGATGCCCCAGAAATTCGTGATATCCGCCAGTCTGGGCAATTCTTTTTGCCTGGTGCTGTGGAACCAGGCGGAATAAGTGAACGGCCCGACTCATCAGTCAGGAACAGAGAAATGGGCATTTTGGCGCGGGATATGGACAAGGTGCACTTTTAGGATGGACGATGGAGTTTCTGTGTTATGGGCGATGTAACCAACACCGGTTTTATGTCATCCCAAGGCGCTATAGGAGGCTGAGCTCGGAAAATAGTCTGTCAGTCGGGTGATCAACCAGAGACAGTGCACCTCGATTGCTTACGTTTGTTCGTGGTCAGTTACCCGACTCTTTGACGATCAAGCACTGGCGGTAATACGGCTCAAGACCGACGCGACGAACCGGATATTTTTTTTCTTAGCTTCATCATGTCGTGTCCTCATACTCGCCAATAGCCGGGGAACTAACTTGGATGTACTAAGCACAAGATCAAATCTCTTCGTCGCTTCAACAAAAATACGCTGCGCAAGTTCCCTTGTGCGATGCATACTACCTCAAGGACCTATCTGACAGCAGGTTAAGGTGAAGTGTCGTCAGAAACTGCAGCACTTCCCAATCGCAACTCTGCCGCACTGCACAGTAAACGAGCAGGCAGCAGTCAGTGACAATGTCGAGGCCCCAGCGGCGAGCGACATGTTAGCAATAACTTGTGATTTTAAACTGCATGATGTCGCGCACACATCCCCGCCATTCGATCACCCTTTCACTGCAGCGACCATCAACTTGAATACTGATGGTCGGGGAACCCAAGCAGACGACCAGCTCATCTCGTCGACGACGCAGACTATGAGGCTCACAAGCACAAGCATTTTGATTACGATGCCGCCGGTCACCGTGAGCATGACGTTGCTTATCTCGTCGCTTGATGCTACCGCGACAAGTGGTGCGCCGGCGGGGAATAGTAGTCCTGGGTATGGTGGGATTGTGAGTCTCCCTTCCATACTAGAATATATAGCTGAATACTCTACAGTTACTGACGCATGCAAGTATGATGTAGGCTACTCGCGGCCGTCATTGCGTATCATCTCCTTCAGTTGTTGGTCGGGGCTGTTCACTCTTGATATCTGTGAGGACGCGATGTTTAATCGCCATCCCCACGCGGTGTACGCAGGCTACAAGGATGGTTCTTGTTAAAGCCTCTGTATTTCTTCGTATAGAGGTTTGGATCACACAGAGGCTTTGGGGTAAAATCGAGCAATCTGTGCAACTTCTTGAGTGATGCCTGGAAGACAAAAAGGAGGATCACATAATGAGTCATCTTCGTAAAGGCTCACATTTGCCCTCGAGTCTTGGCGGTTGATTCATGTAGTACACGTCTTTCCAGAATAGTGCGTCGTACCATCTGCCGTTCGCATCTGCATCCTCTACTTCCAATCCGTCGAGATTATACCCTCGATAGTCACTAGCGTAGCAAAGCCCGTCGAGAATGCACCGTGCAGCTTCATCGCAGCAGTGCTGCCAAGATAAAGATGCTAGCCGATGCACTTAGGTCGAAATACTTAGCAAAAGAGAATGAGATAAACAGTGCGTTGGGACAATGTGCCGGCCTCTAGGAGGAATGACAGCTATCAAGTCCCAACTTCCAGAGATTTCTGATATCAGTACTGGTATCTACGCGCATGTGACAGGATGCGAAACTTTACTTTCAACAAATATATTGCAGATCCCGAGTGCATCACATCGTGAAATGGAAGTTCACCAGGACCACCACCAGCTGTGTTTTAGCAAGCTGTGTGGTCGAGACATTCAGAGGGGATGATGATACTAGCTGGGCACTGTCCGTTCTGTAAGACAGTTTGGTGGGCCTGTGTAGGACTGGTTGTTTCACGGCACGTCCGTGACGTTTGGCGGTTGGAAGAGGCTGTAATATGAAGTTTCTGTGACGGATTTGCGATCGTGCAGAAGTATGAGAATGACCACCGCAGGTTACATCGCCCTCCTCTATGCTGTCGAGTAGGCCTACCCACGATGGAGATCACACTATACACATGATATGACCTCTGGAAACGAACATAACAGCCGCCAGCATCAGTTGTATCGTTAAAATATAAGCGCAAGGCCTCAACCGCCATATGATAGTGACTTCAGAGCGGTTGAAAACCAGGTCATGAATTCTTTCTTATCAACCCCTTTATCGACAGTCTTCCAGCTGCAATCACTTTGGTCTACATGGTGTCTCCTGTTGTTATCATGAAAGCTATCAGGGTAAGCTATCTGACCCATCTCAATTACTTCGTACCGCAGCACCCAGAAAGCACGCGCTTACATGTCTGACATAGTGCTGGTGTTCTAGGTCATCTTGGCAATGGGAGTAGACTTTTATAGTTTCGCACAGCCGGTGGGAGACATAGGTGTAGAGTGTGGGCACGTCGGGGCAGCCGCTCAGAGTGGACAGGTGAATAGTATCGGATTGTAGACCGAGAATAACACACGGAAGCGAAAATCAGTCAGACCAAAATGTGGCCATGGAATCCCACCCGCAGGCAAAAGCAAGCCCCGGAAGAAGTGTCGCCGCTCAAAGGATCGCGAGTCTGACTGACGCTGGGAGCTGGAAGTGGACAATCGCTTAAAGTAGCTTGAAAGCGGATCGGAACGAGAATCCGGGAACGAAAAGGCCTCTTACAGCTCGATATGTATGGCAGAATGGTGGTAAGCTCTCCAGAATAAGTCATTCCCACCGGATCTTGCTTGATTAATTACCCATCTGTGCGAACAGTCACATTGCCGGGGGTTAACTTCGTCCCCTCCACGGGAGCTTCTGAGAGAGCTATGTAAGGCAAGCTCGTTCTCTTCGAACATGAGAAGTCGAACCTATCCCTGACTTGCTTACATCCCTGCTCTGAAGCCACGAGGCCTCTGTACGCCTATGTGACTTCGTAGATAGGGTAGCCGTTGCGGTCTCCGTAGCCCAACAGTGGCATGCGAAAGGGACGTATTCATGGCTTACAGGATAAGAGTCGACGCCAATGATTAACGTTTCCGGATGTTACACAGCCACGTTCTATGGCATTTACAGTAGGTAGTGGTATGAGCATGGGCATTGAGATCGCCCACCTAGATCAACTTATTTGCACTAGGAGCGACAACCTGTCATAGAGGTCATGAGTTTCAATAAGAGTTTATTGCCGCTAGCCGAAAATCTAAGCTCCTAATTCACTAAGAGGGCGGTAATAGAATTTTCTTCCTGTACCTATCGCTGAGTTGTTACTACACCACGAATCTGCGCGTCGGCTCTCGCTTAGGTGGAGGCCCACTACTTACTAATAGTTCAATGCTTAACCGTACTACTAGTGATGGGCCAGGCGCGAGTAGGGGTCGAGCTGGCTTCTGCTGGCGGTCCTGGACCGAGCGACTTGTGCCAGACCACATTCAGGTGTGCAATGACCGCTTTCTGGCAAGGACCGCCGCAAACAAAGCGTTTCACAGCGTACCGCCAGTGACCACATGCGCATCATGCCGAGTTCGATTCGCGTTGAGTCTAATATTCCAGACCAGTATCACGGTGGGACATTTCATTTATATTTTCATTCTCATTTCTCCTTCTCTTACGTAAAAACTTCACAAAGCATTTCTCGAGGTTTACGCCAAATGGATGGTGTTGAGAGTCTTTGGCTTAAGAATGCAAAAGAAATGAATTTGACGCAAATAGGGCTCCACCGGGATTCGAACCCGGGGCCTCCTGCAATTGAACATCCAGTGAGCGGGCCCAAAGCAGGAATCATACCTCTAGACCATAGAGCCATTTACTGATTGGGGGTGGAGAGCCTAGCAGGACCTATAGCCGAACGATCACTAGCATCATCACACTCGAGTCACTTCACCCAACCATCAACATGCATTGACCGTATGACACCGCCTTTCGAAACCGGGAGCAGCCCTCAAATATCATCTGCGCATACTGGGCTTGGTATATGTAATGTGTTATCCTAATCACAGGAATGTAGTTCAACTATGCCGTCTCATATGCATACTCAACATATTGCAACGTAAACTGAAAATCGCCTTGGAAGACACTCGTCTCCAGCTGCGGCTCATGCAGCGTCTGTTTGCAGCCCCTCGTAACTTCAGCCCCCTTGAATCGATCAGCGATCCAATCGAGCCAGACTTGTTGTCCAGCATAAAGAACCTGAGTTGAAGAAATACCTTCTTGTTAGTCAAACCACACACAAATCTCGTGTCGTGACAGAAGCATGGGGAGCAAAAGAGAAAAGAAAGACAGACATACCGGGACATGTCCCACGCCATCAAGCAGCGCAAACTCAAGCTGTGCTTCGGGAACAGCTTCACAAGTCTCATTCACAGTCGCACTCACAAGCACCTCGGGCACAGCGTTGTCCGCTACGCCCTGCAACACAAGCATCGGCCCAGCGAATTCCTTCCCGCCGCTCCTCGTCAAAGCATCAAACGCCGGTAAATACCACGTGTCGCTCCAATCACTCCGGCTCAGATTGAACCCAGCGATCAACTCCAAGGCGACGCTCTGGCAACCCTGGAGCTCCTGGTTCGCCTCGGTCAGATTAACGCCCTCCTCGGTCAGCCACTCGCTTTTCTCAAACTCAGGAAACACAGACTTCATCGCTGTTGAGAACCTCGCCAGTCCCTCTCCTAGAACAGTCGGTGCGTATTCCTGCGCAAAATTCGCATTGTCCAGCAAACTGGTAAGCGGGCTCGCCGCAACTGTTCCTCGATATCCGTCCACCGGTCTCTTCGCTAGTTGTTCCGCTGCGCCCCAAGCCGCACCACCACCCTGCGAGTGGCCCATAACCACAAACTCCCGACTCAATCTCTCTGACCAGGCCTTCTGCGCCGCCTCGATAGCAAAGAGTATATCCCCGCCACTCGCCGGATTTGCGCCGTACTGATGCGCGACGAAGTTTCCCTCGAAGTCACGATCTAGACCGAGTCCCGCAAAATCTGGTGCAACAACCGCATAACCCTGCAGCGCCATAGTATACGGGGCAGAGAACTGGTACCACAGATTTCTGATATGGCTTGGACCGCACTCCCCAGACCAGCCTGACGTCCCGTGGCCCCATCCAATTACCGGCATCGGCTTCTTCACGCTCGTCCCGTTTGGACTGTTCCCGCAAGATGTAAGACCGTCGAAGCTCTTGGCCAAGTATGGCCACAGTACGAACGCGGAAGCCGGGACAACGGTCCCGTTGAGCGTCTCCGTTGTGAATAGGAATCGCGAAAGACTGACGCCAGGGGGCAGGGTGTAAAGACTCCCGTTAGTAACACTCTCCACCTTTAGTACCGATCCCGCTGGGAGTCCGTCATGCGAAGGGACATCTTGATAGAAAGGATCGAGTCGCGTGCTTGACCCAGCCCAGTTCGAGCGCTCAAACTCGAGAGCTACGAGAACGGCTTCGGCTTGCTGCTGCGGCACCCCAGCGCCCGAGAGGATTTGGTAAGCAGAAGGTAGTTCTGGATACGTCCCGTTGAACGTGTTGTTCTGTACTGCGGCGGGAGGCCAGGCCTGCGCGTCGGTCTGCGACAGGGCGCGCGAAACGAAGAGCGCCACCGATGTGGCGAGTCTGGTCCTCATTTCTCTGTCTCGTGGATGGATGAGCTAGGAAGAGAAAAATTGTTCTACTGGGTTCAGTAGAAATTCATACACTGCTTCAGCGAGCTCTATGCATACGAAGTTTCATCAACAGACCAAGTAAAGAACCAGCAGATGTAGCCACATACATATACTCTGATCGTGTTCAAGCACGAACGCTTGCGTCATAGCGTAAGCAAACGGACTGGCGAACCCTTGTCTAGGCTGGATTCTTACATTAGCCCTTGGTAACGAACAAAACCCTAGGACCGGTAGGACTGGTCTTGGAATCAATGGTTATTCGACCTTGATCGGCCTTAGAAGGACATAAAGTTTGCCACATACTTACACGCAATGCATGGAAAGTGTATCTACACGGTTGAGACGGTTATGAACCTTCCATAAGAGTCTTGATAAAACGCCAGAAGACTCAAGCATCGAGCAGCCGGCGTGCGTATACGCATTACCTAGTACATGTAGTCAACATACAGTACGCCGAGCTTCCCCGTGGGGGAGAGTAAGGTAGACACATGCAGAATGCTCTAAAACAAACGTACAACCGGGGTCTTGTCCTTCGGTTTAACCGTGGTCTCCACAGGTTAGACGAACGCACTTAGCAGTATAATTTAGAAATAGTGGAGCGGGTTAGAAACGGCATAGCCCTCTCTACGGAGTACTATATGTACAATTGGATTAAAGACATGTCGCATTGCGGTCAAGCAGGCAGCCATTCATAAATTTGGGCTCAGTAAGTAAGGGAAGGGTATATACACAAATCGACCGGCGTCAGTCCAGACCAAGTACAGTTAATCATTATCACACTCTTCGGGTCCCCTTCCAGCCCCGACCACCCTTGGCGCCCGTGAAATTGTGAAGCCTCTCACCCATGAGATACGCCTCATCCCTGATCCTGACCTGACAGGCCTCGAACACCCCCAGCAGCCTCCTCATCAAAACCACCGCCAACCAAAAGCTGGCCGTGAGTGGGTAAGCGAGGCGATACGCGAAGACCCTCATCTCATAGGGCATCTCTCCCTCGCCGCCGTATCCGTGGGTCAGAACGGCCCATGCTATGACCGGCGGCGTGAATATCATGACGGCGCTCGCGATGAAGCCTGGAACGACGAATGCTCGGGTTAGCACGCCGACATCTGGTTCCAACCATCCTCTCCTCAGCACCGCTCGAACGGCTTGCGCTGGACGTCCACCGTATAGTGTCAAGACGCGCGAACCAAGCTTTAAATACAACACTCCCAACGTCCATGCTTGTATAACCCGGATCGTGTGACCCTCGCGGAGGCCATGGAGCCTGAGGGGGCTTTGCGTGCCGATGGGATACATGTACGTGTGCAACGGCACAAGCACGTAGATCTCAACCAATACGGTAATCAAGATGGGGAACACCACCAGTAGCATAGTGTAGGTGTACACCAGTTTCCAGGCGCGATGCGCAAGGTGGAGAGCGCGCTGAAAGGCATGGCGGTCAAGGAGTGAGTCGATCGTGCTGGAAATCCACGTCTTCACCTGGTCGAGGGCAGAATGGAGATGCAACGCGAGATAAAAGACGGAGCCTAGCACGTAGATTCCTATGCTGAAAGCGTAGATGTCGTTGGTGCGGATGTGGGCAGGGATAAGGGCTTTGAACACGAGGCGTCCAAACACCAGAGGCAAGATCGTAAAGCTGACACCTGTGGCTGCAGCGAAAATCCATATCGAGAAAATAAATACAAAGATGCGCAGGCGAAACCAGGGAGGGATATAGACGGCTTGATAGTGGTCATCAGAATATAAGTTCATCTCAGTAGGGCCGGCGGGCCATTCTTGCACTAGGCGTTCTTCCGGGACATCGACAAATACTGGCTGCCCCTTGGGAATCTTGACCTGGTCAGAAGCTGGTGAGCGAACAAACCGACCACTTGTGACCAATTGTCCTGAATCAACTAGTTGACGTTTCTTTCGGCTCATGAAGGCCATCTCCTTGTTGCCAATTTTCGGTGATGGTTTAGCCTTGCCGCCCTCGAAGAAGGAGGTCCATGTCTTTGGCACCACCTCGATATTTTCATCAACCTCGAGGAATATTGTACGCCACCAGGCCAGATTACGCTTCGGGTCTGCTGTCAACTTGCCCTCCTCTTCAATCCGCCGTTCGCCAAACAAGAACCACGTGAGGCGCAGAGCACTGGCACACTTACGGAACCACCAAGTATACATAGCATGCAATGCGTCACTAGGCTTGAAGAACTTGACAGCTAAGGGCATCAAAAAATTGTAAAATAAGAGGTCAATGGGGAATTCCAATACTGGCTCGTTGGAGGAGTAGTGGATAGGCAGAACGTGGGGAAGGGTGAGAGACAGACCCCAAACCACTCCGCCGAGACAGATGACGACGAGGGCTCCGTAGACGAACGCCGAGAACAAGATCTTACGAAGCTGCGTAGTAACATTACGTTCAAGTACGTCACGTACAGGGTGGAATTCGGGATCGTCAGGGTCGCGGATGAAGTCTAAGCAAGGGTTAGCAGTTGTTCCAGAAATAAGATTTGAATGAAGTCACACTCACAGAGCACTCCTTTGCGCATGATCTTCCGGCACATGCTTACAAACAGTGCAAAATGGAACATGTAACCGGTCCCAACGAACCAATGGACGAAGATGGAGGTGAGTGGGTAGTTGTATGTGAAGTACAGACGGGATTTGAAGCTTGTGCTTTCGAAAAGCGGAAGTAAGGCAAAGTCTAAGAGCAGACCGCAGTATAACGGGAAAACCAGCATCTCGATACTAATGATCAGTATGACTTTCATAACACCGCTCGCCTGATTCAAGCCGTCGATAATGGAAGCCTCCCATTCCTGAGCTGTCTGTCCAGTGGAGAAAGGTGCCCCTCTTCTTAAATATAGAGCCGCGATGAATATGATAGTGGCATAGCCGAGAAGAATAACCCAGCACCGGTCGGGCGCACTCCAGTACGTCAGAGTTGGATCGACAGCAAGCCTGGTGTCCGGAAGCGTGAAGCTGATCATCCATGACGAAGGACGGAAAGGGGCGTTGTGAACACCTTTCATAGATGACATGAGACTTGACATTATGCCAATCACAGTTGTGTTCGCTGTGGCCAACTTGGACAAGTAGTCCCCACCAAACACGTAGGCAAGCATCCTTCCGAAAGCAAAGCCACAATAGCGTATGTTACTTTTCAACACAACCAGTGCGTGGTGGCTGATAGCTGAGAAATTGCGGATTTCCGTGGTAGACAAGAGAGGCATGTCGGCCAAGAAGCTACTGGCGATATTCTCGGCGGCTGTGGAGGCAATGAGTTGGGCATCAGATCGGAGAGTGCGCATGAGCTGTTTTCCTCCTTGAAGTCCGAATAGAAGGCGAAGGGCTTCGAGTAGATTGAAGACGAAGGACGAGGTGTAACCAACGGCAAGCAAACCACCGTCCTGCACGAATTTGGCGAAGCCGAAGGCAATTCTCATGAGCCGAGCAGGGTTCGCTAAAACCCAGACGGTGACACGACCGAGATTATATGGTACGAAGATGCCCAAGAATATGGAGATGGTGACGAGAAAAGCACAGAAAACTGCGTTCTGAAAAAGACCGGCTATCGGACCGCGCATGCCAATCAGTTCCATGATGCCGTCAAAATCTTCAACGTCTTCAATGGCTTCGGGGTCCAGACCTGCAGCTACGGCAGCTTCCACAACGTCAGGGGCCATGACCGCTTCTTCTTGTTGGTCCTGTTCTTCTTCCATGTCGTCCTGGGCTTCAGGGTCAGGCTCGCGACCACCATGCATGAACGGCACGTTTTGATTGTCACCAAAGATGTCTACGGCCTCTTCCTGATTGACTCCATCAATCACGTCGCCGGGCTGAACTTCACCCCACATGAAATCCGCCACGCGATCTACAATGCTTGGATTTGCCGGAGCCGCAACAACTTGGCTGTCTTGGTCAGCGAGTACTAGCATATCATCTGTAGCTTCGTCGGAAATATGCTGAGTGACATTATCGACCACGTTTGCATCCGGGTCGGTTCGAGGAGCCAAGCTTCGAGAGTCCGATGAGGATGGTGTGGCTATATGATCAGACTCAGTAGATGATGGTAACTGCAAAAGGTTATTGGGCATTCCATTACCCGACTTCCCGACCGAGTGCGGCCGGTGACGCGGGTTCGGTGTATCAGCAGGTGTTGAAGGGTCCGGTTCTGCGGGCTCGTAAATCCCCACATCTTGTGATGAAGATGGGTCCTCAAGAGACAAATTAGAGAATGACCAGGTGTTGTTGGCAAGGGGGTTGATGGGATTGCTTAACAGCTGAGGCCCATCGGAGACAGCTCTAGGCCGGTATGGCTTGGACAGAGGAGCCGCTCGCTGAACGGATGAAGATGCAGCAGATTGATCAGCAGAGGGTTCAGGTGCATGTTGGGATCTTGGTGCGGGGAGATAAACCACTCGGCGCTTTCCCTTGTCGACCGATGCAGCAGGGAAAGGAGCTTCGCTTTCGTCGTCGTCTGAGCCAGCCCAGGTCCAACTAGAACTCTCACTGCTAGTTTTACCGTCCTTAACCGACGATGTGGCTGAGGGTGAATCCCTGGAGAGGAAAGGGGCGAATCGAGATTCGTCAAGGCCTTCGCTACGGATGATGTCGAGAATGCTGTCCCGATCCCCGCCGGCGCGCTGGTGTAACTGCACATAGTCGTACTTGGCACGGCGAGCAAACGCGGAATGCTCAGCGCCGTCCGAATCAAGGGCCCTTTCATCGTGCGCAGGTAGCGTTGCTCTCGAGTCACCATCCATCAATGCAGTTTGAAGATTGCGTAGTCCGTCGCCACGCCCGTCCAGGGATCCCTCACCTCGATACCACGCTGCCGTGTCCGGATCGAGGTGTCTCGCTCTCAACAGTTGCGTCATGTCTTCTATATCATCATCGGTCATGCCATTCTCGAAAGCGGCCGCAATGAATGCTCTGCGACCTGCCTCGTGAACCTCCACGGGGTCTTCAGTATGATCGTCAGCTTGGTCTTCTCCGTCCTCATCGTTGGGCACGTCGTGGTCGTCGGAATCATCGCCTGGTATGGCCCAGTCTGCAGGAACCGCCGGCATCTCACCCTGCGGTGGGTTGGGGACCATGTCGTTCTCGGCATTCTCGACAGCCGCAAAGGCAGCCCGCATGTTGATCTCGGGCTGCTGCTGGACGACATAATCGCGAACTAGTATGATGAGAATGAAGCAGACAATGACGAGGAGGGTGATGACCTGGCCCTCGAGTACGGATACTATAGTGCGATTAACAGGTAGGCTCCGGGTCAAATGGGACAAGAAGGTGACGTCGCTCAGCAGAGACCACCGAGGATCGGGTGTGGGGGCTTTGGCGAGCATGCTGTCGAGGACAGATATGTCGACGTTATTGTAGAGGTCAAGACCCTGGGCGGAGAGGCCGAGCAGCATGCGAAGCCAGGGGTTGAAGGTGGTCGAGTTGGAGGGCGTGGTCATGGCGCCGTGGACGTTGGGCCCAGGGACGTGATCCATCAGCGAGGCGGCAGAGGTTGCCGTAGCAAATAGAGGTGTGGAGGGACACGTCGTGGTGCCGGTGACGGACAACGAGATGCCTTGGGAGGAGGAAGCCGAGGCCGCGGCGGCGGAGGCGATGGCGCGGGCGTGCTGAAGAGAAGACGAAGCGCCAAAGCCGTCGTCAGAGATCCAGAAAAGGAAGGACCAAACGGAGCGCATGAGGTAGGGTAGCCAACCGAGCCAGACGGAGGTGACGAGGGCGGCTCGCAGCCAGACGAGCAGGTTGCGAATGGCATAGGCGGCGAGGTGGTGGAGGAATACGTGGGCGGGCAGGCGGCGGGGCATGTCGGGGGCGTAGAGCTTGGTGAAGCGGAAGGGCGTTTTGCACAGCTCGCAGTGCTTCTTCTGGGAGTGAGACAGCCACTCCATCAGGCAGTCCTGGTGGACAAACTTGATGCTGCCGCTGCACTTGCACGGGTAGAAGAGGGGCTCGTCGGCGGTGCCCTCGCCGCGGCAGATCCGGCATGTGTCCTGGTCGAGCATGTCGCCATCGTGGCTGGCCCACGGATCAGAGTCCCTGTCACTTGTTTTGCGTCTCTCGTTGGCCTCCATGCCATCTACAACGAGATCCATGTTGACCACACCGGTGGCGTCGAAGGTCGGGGCGGGCGGCGAGTCGGCGTGATGGAGATCGGAAGGGCGCGCATGAAGGATGGGCGGTGGCGGCGGATCGTCCATGGTGACAGATGCAGATGCAGACGTCCGGCTGTCCGGCTATCTGCTTGACTGAGGGTTTGTCTGTCTGTCTCTGCCTTATGATTCCGACTTGAGCCCAGCCAGTGTCTTATCCACCTCTCACTATCTATGTACACCCTAATGATATACAGGCGTAGCCTCCGACGGCGTCGGCCAGCTTCAGAAGTATCGTGAATGGATGGTATGGTCGGTGAGAGGGTGCATGCCCCGAGGGCTACCACATTGGTTACGCGATCATGAGAAAAGTGTGGTCGCTGGGCAGTCGGGAACCCGGCTGGGGCGGCGTAGAGAGAGGCGACAGGAGGTTCGTTGTCCTTTGTCTGGACCTCGGGCTTGTACCTATTGTAGGTGCATGTAGGTAGTAGGTAAGAAAGCTGTAGGTATCGGTGAACCAAGTGAGGATGGGTCGTTGGGTTGATGGCAGGCGTGAGTGTTATAGGGATGCGGTACCTATGATGAGGCTGCAAAGGTGAAGGATGTGCGCTGCACTGTATTGTTCAAGTAGGGTGTCTTGTTACTAGTATGCCAGCAAGTAAAGAAAGTGAGTAAGTGAGTGCTGTTAGATTGTCGTTGGGTTGGGTATCGCCGGAAAGTGAGCATGCAACTTGCTTGAATGCATGTGTCTTAGGTGTCGCGCTGCCGAAGTAAGGTACCTAAGGTAGGTACCTACCTAGTACTACGAATCCGTAGGGAGTCCTAGGGCTCGATACGGTACCTGAGAGGCGATGTACCCTTCAGTGGTGGTCCAACGGGTATGTCGGCTTTGGCGCTGAACATGGAAACAGTCGACAGTAGTACCTAAATGATCAGGTAGCTAGCTACCAGGTAGTACTACTAACTACCTAGGTACAGGGACCAGCCAGTACATCCGAGACGGTTTAGACCTTACCTAGCACACAGTTCCGCCTCGTTATTGGTCTGGGCTTGCCTGACACCGCCTGGCCATGGTGCAATCCGCCCTCCTTTAGCGGCGCTTAGATTCCTTATAAACTGCGCCGGTGGGAGCCATACCTGTAGGTAGCCACATCAATGTGTCAGCGGACAATCCTCACATACTGTGATTCTTCAACTAGGTAATAGAAGGTAGTAACGGCACTACCTACAATGTCAAGAATACTATGTCAGCATCGTAGCAAGTTGCCATATATTCACGGTTCAGGTTGTTTCCCTGACCCTGCCTTTTGATACTAGTATCTCCTGGCTCCCCGCCAACGAGTGGCTGGTACCTAATTCCAGCTTTTAGGTACATATACCTACATACATGGTACCGGCCATTCCCCGTACAACATCCCCCACCCCGCACCATTAGTCATCAGCACCTGGACAACATTGAAAGTTCGGACAAATCGCGACACAACCCTTCCACACATGCAGTTCTGCACTCCATCGATATTTCAGCTCATTGTAAACCGTAGAGACTGAACAAGTGATGGTACCGATAGTGACATCGAGATGAGCGCAAGACGATATTCTTGGCTGTCATCGGCTTAATCAACCACCATTCGCCGGGGCTGACGATCTCCTGCATCAAGCACGCTTAAAACCCCCGTGACGTGATTATCCGCCCCTCTGCCCCCATCTTATTATTAGTGGCACACTCACGAGCCTCTATGAACAGAGTATGAACTGATTGGGAAGTCGAAAACATGAATGGAACGCTGTATTGAAACGCCTTTCGCCTTCGGGCAATACAAAGTCAAACACTTTGTACCGCTGTGCCATCCTCCTTCTGCTCAGGGCCTACATCAAGTATGCAGAATGTGTATCTTCAGACTTGGTACTGTGTGATGAACACGTCTGTCCATCGTGTGAACCCTTGGCTTATGAATCGTCTGCTGCCTCGATATTCCGTAAATTAGGAACTGAAGTCGCGCAGTCCAGCATTTATGTAACTGAGGACACGACTATGGCTTTGAGGCCCTGAGGTACTGAGGTACTGAGTCGCAGCCGTAGGTCGGCAGCCGAGACGGCTTCGAATATACGGAGTATCTGCCTACTCGACAATTGTCAATTGATTTGGGTTTAGTCAACCGGATCAGCCGTATCGCTTTAATTTGGTGGTCGTAGTTGTCGTCGGGAACATCGTCGTTGGTGTGGGAGTATATGGACTACTGTATTGGACCACCTCATAACAATCAATACCAACGCCTTTGGCCTAGCAGTACAACTCTCGCTTCGTCATCTTCCTCATCAACGGTTCTTAAATCGTCTAAAGTTGCCTGTCGGGACTAGGCTCAATTGAATGGCCAATCCGTAGTGCCTTAAAGATGCCCCGGTTGGTACGCGGATGCGCATTGCTCTTTACAAGATATTTTCCTGTTCGTCCTCGAATAGAAGACGTATGGATAGTCTGCAACTGCATCCGCCATGAGAGTCCTGTGACTTTCGGGTTTGTGGCTTAATAGGGTTGAGGCTTGTTATAAGGGTGAGGACGGGAATCTTTTAAAGATCGGTTGGGGTATGACATGCCTGGCCGTGGCCAGCAAGGAGTACTATGGCTAACATACTAGCTGAGTCCATGTCTGTTGTCTGCGCCATGGGACTGATTGGCTGGAGGAGGTGGGGGCTACGAGAGAGACATGCAACTAGACCAAGTCGCCGAGTAGCGTTCGCATATGCCAACCATGGCATCGTCATCATTCGGGTCATGGGGGGGAGACACACTGATAAGAGGCGCAACAATGTGAGATCTGAGCTCTTATGTATAGGTACTCTAATTGTCTGATTTCAGGTTGCAGGTGGGAGATAAGGCCAGCGGGAGGAATGCGGTGGTGCGCAGAAAACCTGATTCGACAGCCCCTCAGCTGCACAGAAGCCCTATGCATTATGCAGGCACTTGTTGATGGGTCAAGAAAGCCAAGGAACAGCAGGTAACGATTCGATTGAGGCTTACAGTATGGGCTGTAGTGTACCAGGACCAGTCGATCGGGGAAGGAGTCGTGGTGTTTCATATAACAAAATCATACTTGTAACTACGCCGCCGCCGTCGAGTCTTACACAATTCGATACTCCTGTGTAGACAGCGGGGCACGAAGGGCTAGAATATGACGTGTGCGGAGCATCAGGCATACTGGAACACGATGGCGGGTATGTTCGCATGCTGGAGCAAACTTGAAGTCTGGTGTTGTTCGAACTGGGGTGACGGCGGGATGGGCGTGTAGCGAGTACAAAGAGCAGGCCGGTGGTCTAAAAGACCGGTGATGGGCCAAGAGTTCCAATAGAAGCAACAACGGGTGCGGAGGGGCAGCAATAGCACAGAAAAAGGGCTGAGAAAGGGCTTGCTGATTCCTGAATGCACCGGGGCCGGGATGACGCACTTGGGGCCCAGGAAGCAGACAGGCTCTGGTCAGGTAGAGGATACCTGCTCTCTGCCTGCTGTCGGTGAGGGTGCACCAGGATCGCGTCCTCGTCAACGAGCTTTTAGTTCTATCGGACTTGTCGCTACGGTACCTAAGGCCCATGTAGTTTGTGCCATGTCCGTCCTTTCAAAAGCCAATGCTGGGGTCAATGCACGCAAGAAGGATTGAATGAAGGAAAGAGAAAGGTCTCGTCACAGCTCCTCCACCTTATCCACAATCATCACCACCATCATCACTATCGCCAGTTGCTCTTCTTCTCTAACTTTGCTCTTCTTTCCATATCACGACCAGGGCTACGTTTGTGACATCCGTTGATATTGCGATACGTTGTCCACGTGTGGCCTATCTACAGTAGCCTCAGCGCTCCCGTTTTGCACATTTCTTCAAATCTTGGCTGCTGGCCTGGTCTACTACAGCTTCAAACCAGAGTCGAACTTCATTGTTTCTTGTGTCGAGTTTCGCTGGGTATTCTCGACTACGCGCGCCGTGCCCGCAGCGCCATCTTCCTTCTGCGCACCTGCACACCCCTCTCAGAGAGAGAGACACGCAGACTGACGGCTGCCTCGGCCAGCTCAGCTTGTGATCAGGCCGCATGCAGTGAGCTACACGCGTCTCTACTTGATCATTTCCAGTCCCGGACAGACGCTTGCTGGTATTACATGCGACACATGTCAAGCACTCCATCCTCCTGATTTATCTCATCAACTGCACCGAGTGCTTTACCCCATTCGCCGCGTGGCCATGGCTCACTCCAACGGGCACCTCAACGGCTCCGCCAATGGGTCTAAGAAGGCCGTCAATGGTGTGAACGGTATGAACGGTGTGAACAGCATGAAGCAAAATGGCCTCAATGGCCTCAATGGCTCTAATGGCCACGCTGTAACCCACGTCTCCGGCAAGCGCACATCCTCGACGAAACGGAGAGGCGCCGTGTCGAGACTGTTCAACATTGCCGCTAGGTCTGTCTATACCCGTCCTATCCTTTTCACCTCTTTGAGGCATCTACTCATGACACGAAATAGGCTCTTGACATGGTATTCCATATTCACCATCCTCTTCCGCTGCCCTGCGACCGTTGAGCTATGCGATGATGAGGCTCCCAAAATCTGTAAGCCGTACTTCCAAGTAAAACAAACCGTCTCGCCGCATCTCTCCCCCTACTACGACGCCTATGCAGCCCCTTACGTCGACCTCGCCCGCCCCTATTACAACACCGTCGACCGAGCTGTCATCGCCCCAAGCCGCTCTTTTGCCATTAAGTACGGAGGCCCCCGCGTTGCCCAAGCCCACGCCTACAGCACAGTCCAGTGGGAGAAGAACGTTCAACCTCAGATACTCAAGTACCAGGCTCTCGCCAAGAGCCAGTATGATCAAAGTGTATCCCCCTACGTCCGCAAGGCCGCCACCGTCGTTGCCCCTTACTTCGACATCGCTCGCACCAATGCCCTGCAGACGTATCACGAGTTGCTGCTGCCCAGCTACACTTTTATTCAGCCCTACGCCGCCCAGGGCTATGACGTTGCCTCCACCTTCACCAAAGATACCGCCATTCCTACGACTGTTTGGGCCTGGAACAAGACCTACTCCTTCCTTGATGCGGCCGTCTGGCCCCATTTGCGCGAGGTATACGCGGCCAAAGTAGAGCCTCAGCTTGTCCGCATCGGCGAGCGCCTCGGACGCTACAAGACAAAGGTCAACCAGACCGCTCAGAACACCGAAACGTGCGTACACTTCATGTGACTTCATCGATACACTTGGCCCTCCCTTTGCTAATTTGCAAAATCAAGTTCCGTCCCTAGGTCAACGTTCGTAAAGCCTACCATGTCCGTCGCCTCCTCGGCAGCCTCTATTGTGAGCGAAATCACCGAGTTGGCAACTTCTACCGCCGTCATAGAAGATGCCAAGAGTCCCGAGTCGACCGAAGATGTCAAGTCGGATTCGGAAGCGCCCAAGTCAAGGGACGAGATTCGCGATTTGGCCGCCAAGACTGTAGCCGAAGATCTGGAGCTGTGGGAGGGTAAGTTCAGCAAGGTTGCTGAAGAAGGTGCTTCAGAAATCGAGGATCGTGTTGATGACATCTCCACCCGCATGGTCCAGAATCATGCCAATGGCATGGGCAAGGCCTTGCTAAGCCAGCTGGGGACCACCGTCAGCTCCGAGATCGATTTCCTCAAGAAGACGATCCTGCGCATTCTCGAGAACGACAGGCCGAATAAAGACGAAGATGTGGCTACGGCCATTCGAAGCGCGGGTTTGAAGATTAAGAACAAGGCCCAGGACATTCGGGATTGGCGCCAGCGCTACGAGCAGGAGACCGAAATCGCCGTCACCAAGGCTGCCGAGGAACACTTCACCATTCTCGACCAGACCAGGGATCTGGCTCTCCAGAAGATCGGTATGAAGTGGGCTTGGATGGACGGTGTCACTTACAAGGATTGGCAAAAGTATCATCAGCTTCGTGCTCGGTTCGACGAGTGGACCAACGACCTCAAGAACCTCATCACCACCCATCCCGGCCTCATCACTGCCGAGTCCGCCGGCGTCGAGATTGAAGATGAAGCCATGGCAATCGCCCATGAAGCCGCTGCTGAGCTAGGAAGACTGAAGCAGGTGGCTGCTTGGAAGGCTACTGCTGGAGATCTAACCGATGACTTTGACAGCAACACCATGCAGCTGGCCGCCGAGGCTGCTGAGAAGAGGCTGGCTGGGGCTGCCAAAGCCGCCACGCAGAAGCTCTCCGATGACGCCGAAGCCGCGCGGTTGGCTGCCAGTGAAGTTGTTGACACTGTTGCATCCGGTGCTCAATCTGTGAGCGAAGCCGTTGGTGATGCCATGTCGAGCGTTGTCTCGCCCCATGTCAGTGGACCTAGCAGCACCGCCACCACCACCCTCACCAACAGCGAGCAGTCGGAAACTGTCACTGTTTCGTTATCCCACAACGATGATGCTCCAGAAGACAGCGCAACATCTGCTATGCCGCCCATGGAAAGTTTGGCATCTGAGCCTACCGAGAACGCTACTGCTCTCGCCGTTGAGTCCACCAATCCCGCGGAGTTGGTCGAGCCGCTGCCCACTTCCAATCTCGTAGACGGACCAGACCAGTTGGAAGAGACCCTGTTGGAAGAGACCGATTTGCCCCTCCACGCGGTTGACCCAGAAGCCACCCATGCCCCTGTGAAGTCTGCAATTCTAGGAGCTGCAGCTGAGTCTGTTCCCACACGATCACCTATCCTAGATGATGAGGTTGTGTCCTCGGCATCCAGCGCGTTCTCCGTAGTGCAATCTGACGTCCCCGCGAGTATCACCTCTGCCGCGCAGGCTGCCTATACCGCAGCGATGGTCGGAGCAGCCGATAACTATGCCAAGGCCATTTCTGCAGTCTCAGCTCAGATTCATGGCGAGCCTAAACCTGCTCACGAGGAAATGCTTAGCTCTGTTTCTAGCGGCTATTTCAGCGCCATGGCTGCTGCCAATTCGCAGCTTAGTGTCGTTATGGACGCAGCATCAAAAAGCGTTTACGGCACGCCAACGACGAAATGGATGCCCGAGATGCCCACCGTACCATCCGTGGATTGGGAAAAAGTGCAATCTATCGCCCAGCAAAATCTTCAAGACTCAGTAAATTGGGCATCTGACCAATACGAATCTGCCAGAGTGGCTATTGGTGCTGCTGAGCCCACGCCCAGCACATATCTTGAAGCGGCAGAAAAGCGAGCCGAGAAGCTGGCCGATCAGGCCAAGCACAACTACTATGCTGGTGTTGGCATTGCACATGCCCGTTACTCCGAGTTCTTGTCGGCAGCCTCAACCGCTATGGTCTCTCTCACAGCCACGCCGACGCCTACTGACATTCAAGGATCTGCATCATCGGTTGCCTCTGTCGCTACCGAGTCCGCTGCATCTGCCGTTTCCGCTGCGAGTGGCGCTGCTGAGTCGATTGCCTCATCTGTAGCTGATGTCGCGGCGGATGCCAAAGATGCCGTGGGTCAGAACTGGGATGCGCTGGTCAGCCGGGTGAGTACCCAGGTGTACGGTGCCCCGACACCAACCGCCTGGTACGAGAATCTCTACGCTGCTGCTGGTGACTACGCATCACAAGCTGGCGACTATGCCTCTGTCGCTACCGACGCTGCTGCTGGTCAAATATTTGCCGCGTCGTCCGTCGCCGGGGACTACGCTTCATCCGCCGCTGATCAAATGGCCATTGCCTCGGCGCTCGCCGAAGACTATGCAGCGTCTGCGAGCTCTGCTGCTTCGTCCCAGTATGCCGCCGTAAGCTCGCTGGTTTCTGAGCTTGTTGTTGGCAAGGAGCCTACGTACACCGAGTCTGTGTTCGCACGACTTGGGGAAGCTTACACAACGGGGTTTGCCTCGGCGTCAAGCATTGCGAGCGTGGCCTCCGCTACCATCATGAGCGCCGCAGCTGAGGTCACCGATGCCGCAGGCGAATATTACGCCGAAGCTACGGACAAGGTCAAGGAGACTGTGGAATCTCTCAAAGACGAGCTATGAGCTCGGCACTAGCACATTAACCACCATAGAAGCACATACCCGGCATGATCGACGAGAGGACCCTGCGTGACGCAGATAATGGACAACACTATGTTTCTTTTGCGTGTGCATGTTCGTCGACTTCATTATTTGCTATCTGAATTTCTTTTCACCCGCCGTATTACATATATGAACCTCGAAGAGTATATCACTCCTTTTTCAATTGCATACACCCAACTCATCCTCTTCACTGGTATGGTGTTGGGAAATGTGCGAAACACTAAGCGCATTGTGCCTCTGACGGTTCAAGGAGCCTTGCGTCACGAGCTGACACGGTATACTTTATGGACGAGAGTCGTGGTTGAGAATGCTATGGTTGGGAAAAACTGTTCGCATTGCCACCCGACTTGGGAATGCTGATCATGGCAACAACAAAAGCTGATAAACCACCTGAGAGGTCCAATAGCTGCTGGGAAATGATTTTGATGGGAATTGGCCGATGTCGGGGAGAGTGTTACGGACGGATAGGCAGGCAGGAATGACATTTATGATCAGCCTTCGGTGCCCATCTTGTACATGAATATATATGTATCAAGGAGGGCACTTCATCCCAGGTTTAGCCGTCGGGCTATATAATTAGTACTCGTTTACATTTGCATCGTTTCTTGCAAGACCGTCGGACTGGTGCTGCATATGATGTTTCGGGCAGTGATTTAGATTCGAAATATGATGAAATTCAAACGTGGGTCTCGTCACATTCAGCGGCAGATATATTTCCAGCTTGGTGAGACTAACAAGACCTAGAATAGTGCGCTGAGTCTGACTTCAGCTACAGTGGAATTTCATGAACATGACAGCGCGTCGTACTTACACGTGCAATCACAAAGAGAGGTTTGTCATTCTCTCCGCACCGACATGTCTAATGGGAAATCTGCCAGCAGAGCTGAGTTTTTCCTTCGTCCTTTCCTCCCGTTATACATCAAACATGTGCCACTTAGACTGGCTTTCTGCGCCGCTGGGCTTCTCACTTTCGTGATTCGAATTGAGTTGTGTGTTTTCTCCGCCGCGATCCTCACCTACCTAGGTTGGAAACGTTACATTTCCTCCCTCTATCACTAGTTGATGGACATCCCGATCGTGTCAAAGCAGGGCAGCGAATTTTTGTTCTTTTTTTTTCAACTAGGATAATTCCCTCTTCTGTGAAAAAAAATACTGCGAACCACGACGCCCAAATACACAACCCTTCCCGCCCTACATACAACATTCCAACCTACATAGACCACCTAAAACGCACCAAACCCTCCACTACCATGATGGAAGGAATATCACCATGGGCGATAGCATCACTGGTGCTCTGGGTGCTGCTGGTCATATGGGAAATATCCTACATAACCAAGCCCTGCATCACTGCACGGCACCAGAAAAGGAGAGCTCGGCAGTCCGTGCGGGAGAGACGGGCAAGGGTGGCAGATGTATCCGATGTGCTTACTCGACGTCAAGAGAGGGACGGTGAGCTGGAGATTGTCAGTGCCACAAACACAGGTACTGGCAGGAGTGGAAGTACTCCTGGTTGGAGGGAAGACAGCACAGCTACTCTGCCACTGTACACCCCTGAGGCGGCACCGCATCCGCCGCCGGCGACCCATGCGGGCTATCGTGCCCGGGAGGAATATTGGGGCCCAGTCAGGATTGTGAGAGCCGCGAATGGGAATTGGCACCCAGTGCTGCGATAGTTCTCCCAAAGGTATGGAGGGGAAATGTATTCCGTAATCTGAGTTGCGATACGCGATGGGGTGAAGTGTAGGGGGCATCAGTTCCCGGATAAGATAGAGGTATGAAGGGAGAGGACTTGGAAGTGATACGTGTCAATCACTCTGGGTCCGAGGTTCTGAAAAGGCTTCGTTTGATGTGTAGTTGCGTCTTCGATGGATCTTCAGCTGGGCGGTTGGTATCTCATGGCATTCCGTTCAGCTTTCTCTTGCGCCTTGGAGTCTATGTGCCTATCGACTTCCGTGTGTGAAGCTGCCTAAGGTAGAGTTATCAAGACTGCATCACTCGGGACAGGATGAATAAAGAGGCTTTCAGACTGAATTACTAGGGACCTTCCAACTGAGGTATTTTCTTCTACTCAATGTATTCGACTAATACAAGAAATAAGTTCACACGATACGTTCTGTCCTTCTCCATAGAGTGTATTTCCTCTTAAAAATAGAGATCGATCCACCTCCAAGGCTACGTACAGCACTTATGCGTACGTGGTTATGTTAACATGATCCTCATGGCACTGGGCTGTTTTTAGGGCTGTCAGATACGACGTTTCTCCTGTGACGTGCTGCTTTGTTCGCTCCTATAGCACTGTCTATACAGACTTTACGCGGTGATAAACTGCTCTCGTCATCCCCCCTATCTAACCACTATCACTGGCCGGATCGTTTCGTTTGAGATGTAGAAAATTCAAACAACAAGGTACATGTTCGATACGAGCAAGCGTGTATTCTGTCTAAATACTTGGAGCGTGTGAATACGATAGCATTTGAAACAGTCGGCTCCATCGCCACATCGTGGGTGCTGTCATGCCCGCCATGAAATCTGCCGATTTCACATCCGTAGTCTTGAGAATTCATATTTGCCATTGAATCATAGCTGGCGTAGATGCCCATGTCCGCTTTGCGGAAGTGATGGATCCCATTTCCAGTCTTTCCATCTTCAACATCTTTTACTTCGTACCTCATTGCCCGTTTGTCAACTCAGGTTCGGTCGATTTTCGTTCGCATGGTCTTGTTATTCTTTCATATTAGCCTTCAAAATCATATCATTATGCATATATTCGGTAGCACCTATCGTAGTAGCTATGAACAAAACGCTCCTGCTACTATCGTCGCCATGTTCGCCTGCCCCCCCTTCCTTGCAGTTATCAACCACGTCCCTCATATACATGGCAGATTCTGTTGATTTAGGTACGGCGACTCCACACATCGGGCTTTACCCTTACTACCATCCATACTCTTAACACAACACCTGAGGGTCTATCAACTTCTTCAGGTGCCAGGCAATTGATTCACCAAAGAGTAGGTCGATGGCCCTTCGCGCTCACCCCACCCCCGGCCCCCGAAATGAATTTATTACAGATCGCTCGACTGGCTCCCAACTCACGCTATTCACCACGTTCAGGACCAAGGCTCCAGAATCCCCTTTGCGGGCTTGGTGTGGCCAATGGATTTCCTATCGACCGCGACCTTGGCTTTCTACAGGGCTAAGGTCGACGGAGCCATATTGGTGCGCATGGATAACCATTATATCCCTGACCACGAAGAACCATTCGTCGGCCTTGAACGCCCTGCTTGTTCCTCGAGAGGCTGAACACGCCTCGATCACCGGTCAGGTCCCTACACGGGGTTGAAAGTTCATCCAACCGCTTCGTCGGAAACAGATCACAGCTATGAGTCTCGCTCCATGCCTTTGTGTCCTGCGAAAGGTCAACCACGTCAGCGCTCAGACTCCAAGCGCCACTGGCAGCAGTCTAACTGAGTTCGCAGGGCATTCATATGTGGCTGAAACCAGCCTTCTCCAAAAGTTTTGAAGAATGATCCCTCTGCCACGGCAGAACTTCACTACAACGCGTGTAGAGATGAATCACCCAGACATGGATATTGACGTCTTCAACCTTGGAGCACACTAGCAGACGGCAGCCGATTTCGGTGTGCAGTGGTAGATGACGGCACTTTTTCTGTCTCGGATTCTCTACTCTATGTATCATCTTAAGCACAGCGAAAATCCCTAACTTGATTTATCCCAAGTATCACTTCGTAAGAGCAACGAGCAGCTACCGCAAGGCATTGTACTGTGACTGGTGCATGATGACAGAGACACGTTTGTTGAGGGTATGCATTACTAACCCGCGAACAGGCATGGCCGACATTGAGATAATAGTGCACAATCAAAGATTCGAGTGTCCAGTTTGGGTTCACTATTTCTAACCAGTATGCTGAGAAGAGCCATATCTCTTTTTCCAGGACGGCAGACGCGTTTGCAGCATGATCGGCGTGCTAGATTTGCATGGCATCATAGTCTTTGTGCATCTGAAGACATCCATAAATTACTTTTCAACATACAGGCCAGAAATGCTATTCCGACCCACCTTGCAGGGCACATGTCTTTCATCGTCACCGTCGGGGACACTGAAGCATGGGCTTCTGAACAGCCGCGACCCAAGGCGTCGAATTGGCTCCAATATGGCAGATTTGCAATACTTCTTCGCACTGAACATCCCGGCTCGCTCGATGATAGAGGAGCCACGGGGTCGTGTTCTGAGGAAAACAATGACATACTCAGACCCGCCTACGTATCATTCATAGATCCATCAGAGCTACCTGTACATCTATATATAACAATACATAGATGAATCCTCACCCAACCCCTTCATGAGAACTCAACAGCGACGCGTGTTTTCAAGCTGCCCATCTAACACAATACCATCGAGAAGTGATGAGCGCGCCCTGTCATGCAAAACCAGTGAGGTTGTCCTATACGAATATCATGATGTAACCACATTCACTCGCGTCACGCCACGACGATTATTCGCGTCATCAGCACATTGAGATGTAGCTTGGAGGTTAGAAGCATTCCACCAGGATCTGGTTACGGACAACTGCCGATCTCACGTATGCTGCACCACTCCAACCGATGCGAGCAACTCAGAGGGCTATCCAGTCTTTTTCTCTGTTCAAGGCAGTAACGTTCTTGTTTTCAATGATGAATCTTCATTACGATGACCTTTGCACACTGCAGGATTGGTACTAGGGTCCCTTACGACTTATGGCATCTGGAGGAGTCGAATCCCGGGGTAAGCTTCGCGCCGACACCGGATGCTTTGAAAGCAACGAAACTGCGCAAGGCTTGGTACAAGCAAACAAGCACTGCCCATGATTCAACAAGAGGGAGCCACATACCCAGTGATCATTTGCACAGCGCTGTTTCATACTTTATGTTACTGAAACTCGTTATCCGGCGGCAAGGACGACGACGACGCGCGGACCCGCCTTGAGAGCGTCTCTCACCTGTCAGATCGACATAGCGCACACTACTACCTAGTACTAGTACTGCGGGGTACCCCTAAATCAAGTCTCTGGACAGTCATCAGTGAATTACAGACATCAGACTCATTTCCCTGTTCATGTCAAAAGCTCAACCATTGAGCGTCCCGTGGACCCTTATGTAAACGGTCTATGTCAACAATCAGTCCTAACTGCATTGGATCAATCTCACGATATGGCACAAGTCTTGTCCCCGGCAGAAACCCAACGGGCGGAGTCACTACAACAAGCCCAGGAGAAGGCCCTTCACTTATTCGACGATATAGCCAAGGACTTGATACGCCCCGGTATCAGCGAAAAGGAGCTTACCAAAGAGATATACGAGCTCGGCGAGCGCAAGCACGGCATTAAGACGCACTGGCACAAACGAGTTGTGAGATCTGGCCCCAACACGCTTCAGCCATACGCCGAGAACCCGGAGGATCGTGTAATACAGGCTGATGACATATTGTTCGTCGATCTGGGCCCTGTGTTCGAGGCATGGGAGGCAGATTTTGGTCGCACGTACGTGTTGGGTAACGACCCAGCCAAGATCAAGCTTCGTGATGCGCTGGAGCCAACCTGGAAACACGTCAAGGCGCAATTCGATGCCGACCCCAACATGACCGGCGAGGAGCTATACAACATTTCGTGTCGAGCTGCCAAAGCTGAGGGCTACGAGTACGGCGGCCCGCTCGCGGGGCACCTTGTGGGCGATTTCCCTCATGAGCGCATTCCCAAAGACAAGACCGCTTTGTACGCTACTACCGGAAACAAGGACGTTATTCGATCGCTCGGCAAGGATGGACATAAGAGACATTGGATTTTGGAGATTCATCTGGTTGACCGCGAGAAGCAGATTGGAGGGTTTTTTGAGCAGCTGCTTACGGTCGATTGAGGTTGCTATGGTCAATCTGCGAATATGATGGATCGAATGTACCTGCCTCCTGATGGATAAAACGAGGTGCTCGGGTTCAACTGCTAGACCATGGAGCGTGGAGGCGTTCTTGACAAGTCTGCATCGATAGTCTGCATCAGTAGCTCCTGGCAACTATTCAGATTACATGATTCTCTCCTTTGCACCTTCCTGAACGTATGCATTAATGCATTAGACTCGGTAGCGAATATCACGATCCTGGGCCGAGAGAAGCCGTTCGCATTTCTATGCCGTGAGCTCCGGGCCTATTTGCTGGAGAGAATTGCTGTAACGAAAGTTTGCGAGCTTAAAAACTTCTCGTGGATTCTGGCTTAACTTCAAAAGGTATCATGCGACAAATGACTACAATACAAGTGTTACTTATACGTACAAATATGCAACGGCGTCTGATCAGGTAGTATTCTCTACATCTAATGGCTGTCTTGCACCGAGGGGATTGTGGTCAAATTGTGGCGTAGACGATTATTCGCCGTCTCGCCGCTGAGATCTCCTAGCTCGTCGTCGTGCTCCATCTCCGCACTATTCCTTCTGCTAACGTTGCGCGACGCGTTGCGACTTTGGCGTCGCGAAGTAGCGTGATGGCTGGATTCGTATGAAGAACGACGGGATTCCGGTCCGAACCTAGGGCGATTAGGCGCTCTAGCTGTAGACGAGATTGCCGCTTGGTGCTCCACGTCGGCTTCAACACCAGCAGTCGGCGGTACCATGCCTCCGGTCGCAGTGCTCGACCGGCGCGTTGCGTTACTGACGCGGCGGCCAGTGACCTCAGCTGTACCTTGTGCTAGACTCTGCGCGAACGGTGACCGCTTCCGCAGCATGGGACCCTTCCAATACACCCAGTAAACAGCTGCGACGAGGATCACTGCGATAGCAAATAAAATGAGAGACGGGTACTCGAAATTCTTGTGTTGAGCCGCGCCGATGTTGGTGTAGAAGGGAGTGGCCGGGACGGTAAGAACACCAGCCAGAAAGTCACGAGCCCAACCATTGCCACCAGTAGCAGACGCGGAATATGGACCGTATGCGCAGATCATGTAGTCAATTGTGGCCATATCTGTTTGTGTAGTACATTAGTATATAATACTGTTGGGTTTCGGGACGAGACATGTTTGCTGTTTCAAGCGACTCACAGATAGCATAGTTGGCAATACCGATGATGGCGGTGGCAATCACAGGACCAATCCAATGAAGAGGCGGCCCAGAGCTGACGAAGGCGAAGATAAGAAGACCAATGGGAAGCAAGGGCGCCAGCCAAAGCAGTAGAGACATCCTGGATTCATACTGAGCATGCTCGTCGTCTGGATTCTGTTCTCTCTTCTTCTTATTCCGGCTGAAGGACGGGATGAAGATGAGCCAGGCAAGCAAGTAACCCACGCCAAAGCCAGTGAAGGCTAACCCTATCTGCCAGCTGTTGAAGTCCCATTGCTTATAAACAAGAGCGAGCGATTGGATCTGAACGAAGATGAGGGCGTCGGAGAAACCGGAGAGCAAAGACAGTGAGAGCACAATGGGTTCGGTTATAAACATGCGGAACGGTCGCATCCAGGTACTAAATAGTTCTTTGACCGTAAAGCGTTTCCATACTGACTCGATCTCATCGGGGCCGTAGACGTCGGGGTCCTGGCCTGTCTTTCTTCGCTTCTTGGCGATCCCGTTCATCATGACGGTTGTTCGCGTCTCGGGAACGGTAAAGAAGTGGAGGACCTGAACCGCAACGCCGAAAATGAGCTGGATCCAGATACACCATTTCCAGGCTTGTCCTGGAGCCAATATCTCGACGAAACCTCCAACAATGGGCCCGAGAACCGATCCGCCAACTGACGAGAACACAATGTAGGCGACAGCATACTGTTGTCTGTCGGCTTCGTACAAATCAGCAATCATACCAAGCGTGACACTGCCACCGGCGGTGGACAGTCCACCAAGAGCCCTGCCCACAAGCAGGGAGCCGAAGTTGGGAGCCAAGACGACTGGCAAGTTCCATATGTTTGTAAGGAAGAGCGATAGTTGCAAAATGGGCTTTCGACCGAATTCTTCGGACCAAGGCGCCCACAGCTCGCATCCAAAGGCGTAAGTGATGAGATAGATAGCGGCACCGGCACGAGCAGCCTGCTCGCTGACGTTGAAACGCTCCGAGATTCCGACGATACCATTCGAGTAAAGGGAGGTGTTGAAGTTCATGGAGGTCTGAACGAGGAATATGACGGTCAGAATCCACCACTTCTTCTTCTCCGAGAAAGCGTAGCCAAGCTCGCTCTCACATTCGTCTTCTCTGAGTTCCCGCTTCTCGCCGGCGTTCTCTCTCTTGACGACGTTGGCGTCGCGATGAGAAGATGCAGAACTGTCTGCGTTCCCGTTTCCGGTCAAGGTGCCCGGCCATTGTTGTTTTTCATCGTCCTTGGCCGCCATGTTATCTGATTAAACTGTGCCCCAATTGACGATGCTGAGAAATGGTCGGTGTAAGAGAGAACGCGTAAGTCTGCAGCCGACACTGCTTTTGGGGGGAAAGGGTTTGCGGAGAGAGTTCGCAGAAGGTCTGGGGAGGAATCTAAAAATCTCTGGGGGATGGGGAAAGGGCTGAGGAGTTATGTAGGTACTATTATTAATACCTGCCCGCTACAAATGCACGCGTCCACACGATCAACATGCTCTACATATGGCGTGGGGTTTGGCAGCATGCTGACAATGGCCCAGTTTGTCTATACATCTGGGTATGTATACTAGGACCGTGGGGCACAGGAAGCCGCCCAGCATCATCATCGTTCCACGGTCCTCGCGATGGCCGAAATGCCAAGGTGTGCAGGCTCGGCAGGCACTGTCGCACGATGGACGACACATTTCATACTACTCCAGTGTCAAGCACAATACACCGCTTGGAAGGCACATGGTTTTCATTATCTAATAAGTCCAGGGAAATTTTCGAGTCAGTTTGCAGGTATTCTCGAACTACGCCCATTTGTTTTTAACCTTCGCATTAGCGATATACACAGAGCTACCTACAGTGGTTGGCGGGCCAGGCGCGTTGGTGCCGGCAAGCGTGCACATGAGTCTGTCGTTTGTCAATGCAGCCGACGGCATGCAAGGGAGTGGTGAAGTGGTGACCCTGGGCAACATGTTGCGGCAAGCCGAAGACAGGAAATGTCATCACAGAGGAATGACAGCATCGTGCTTGCCTAGCTCCAAGGAATAGACCAGGGTCGCAATGGGAGCCCGAACATAGCGTGCCGAGCGTGCGTTCTGCGTGCGATGACCACTGACTCCACGATCCACTTGCCATGATCTACGGCGTTTCGAGGCGCGGTACGCCAGCAGATATGCCTCATGGGTCCTTTCGACGGCACCGAGCCCACCGAACGGCGAAGAGCTGCTCGGCTGTGAGACATAAATAAGTCACTCACACTTCAGAATTTTTCTTGTCCTTGCGACCCCACCCGGCCCGCTCCATGACGCAACTGCCCCGAATCTTTGTTTGCGCTGCTCAAGCAAAATACTGTAGTAATAGTCATGAGGCCGGCGGCAGTACTGTCGATACTCTACATCGCTGTCGAGGTCTTTCGGATTGCGCGACGATGGTAATGGAACGCTGACCGAGCACTAGTTCTAACCTCCAGAGTTAGAGTCATTGGTGGCTGCCAAGGCTGCTAGAGCCAGTCGGGTGGCTGTATTTCGAGCCTACGCCAAAAAGCTTGTTAGTGACGGAGATCTCCCATCCAAGGATGCCCGTTGCCTACATGTACCTACATATGTGAATGAGAGTCGGACACATCGACACTTACAGCAGACTCTGTAAGTAGTCCTACTCCTGCCCTGGATCTGAATCATCATTCGTCTATGTTTTCATCTGAAATTCCTGTTCTGGGCAGGCTTGGCTGGGTCTCCCTGGCTATGGCGAGACATCGCTGTCGGATATGTACTACATATGGCTCTCACGTGGTCCTCACTTGTGCATGAATGTCATGCCGGTTTGCTGTCACTGTCACAGAGTCGTGCAGAGAGACGAGTAGCGCGGAACTCTTACTGACGATTATCATGCAGTCTATAGTAATCCAGCATACCCAGAAGCGCAAGGACGTAATATGGAATTCGTGTTAGGGTTGATCTTCCTGAAGGAAGCCTGAAGGAACCGAGTCCCTGCCAAGCGACCTACGTCATTCAGCAGGCGTCAATGTGCCGCACCATCCATGCACCAATCCCCTGCGTTCAGAATGCAGTCTCGAGGAGCATGCTGCGCCAGCCGAAAAAGGATGAGGCTCCCGAGCTCCTTTGTATGTCCGTACATTAGGTACATAATGCTAGATATGGGCGGCGTCTTTGGCGCCGTGGATTACACTAACTTTTACCTTTTAACTACTGGTCCGCAGGGGTGAAAAATGTTTTATGGGCCGGTAATGACTATTTCCACCGTAGTCAAGGTCGTCCTACTACCTCCACCAGCCCACTTATGTGACCTGGCCCTATTTACTATATACATCATTTTGTACTTATTTTTCACTAAAATTGCCGTATTTTTTAAATGAACGTCGATTTTATTTAAAGGCTATTCTAGGTAAAGTTTAAAATAAAAAAAAAACCGGTTTTATTACCGGGGGTTTTAAAAATCGATAGTATTCCCGTTGGCAGCAATAACGGCCTAAATCCTCGTAAGCATAAAGTTAACCAATTTACGGAAAAAAAATAATAGTACCGCGTTTTATACCTCGTAAATTATAGCCCTAAAATGTTCTTTTTTCGGCTTATCGATATACCCGTACTTGTTTTTAATATAGTTCTTTATTTATAACTATACGTATTTAATAAGGTTTAAATTTAATAAGTTAACAAGCTAATTAAAATACAATATCTCCTTATTTTCGAAATTATCTCTAATAGCCCGTGCTTTATATATTAAAACGTTATTTTATTAAAAATCGAGGTATATTCTATATTAGTACTATATATCGTAAAAGTATTATTTAACAAAAAAAGTACGTATTAATAATAATTATTAAACGTTATAGACTTCTATTCTTTTTTCTAAAAAAAACAAAGGCCTTTTTAATACTATAAAAATAAACCTTAAAACATTTAGCCCCTTTTTCGTTAAAATCTCGAAACAAGGCACGTCGGATCAAACTTTTTACTAGGCCTACGAGTTACGTAAACTTAATTATAAATACTATTAATAACCTAAGTCTCGTTACTTTAAAATATATTATACTAGTATTAAAAAAGCTAGTAAGCATGTTTTTAAATAAATCGAAAACGTATTTAACGGTTTTTTTTAATAAAATAAAGCTTACGATAAGTAATATAACGTTTAAATCCGAATCGTTTTAAAGCTAAAATAATAGCGTAAATACCGAATATACCGTTAAAAAAAATAGTAGCGAGGTTATATTAAAATAATCGACAGGTATTACAGGAGCTTATAATATATAATACTATTTTTTTCTCCTAATTAAAGGATATCGCGAAAGGGGGTCTTTTTCGACGTCGAAGGCCGTATAACTTAGCGATAGCCTTTCGAATTTAACGTATAATAAAGCCTATACAACGCTATATTTAATATACGCAAAAGCCAGCGTTAAAATATATAACACGGCATCTAGCCTTATTATAGTTACTTAAATAAGCCGTTATAGTAAAAAGTATATACAAATAGGGGTAAAAGTGGTTAAATTAAAAGGCCCTAAGTTAACCCCCTTAATACTAAAAGCAGCCATTATTAAAATATCGTAAAAATCGCGCAATTATAATCAGTAAATAGAGACGGTTACTAAAAAATTTGACGAAGTACCTCTATTTTAATATTAACTGATTTAGGTTGGTGTTGGTGGAGGTGACTAAAATGTGTACTTCTTGGCGTTACCTTTTACCCCCCGGTGGGCCAGTACGACCTCGTCGGCGACATGCTCGTCACCGGATCAAACGCCAGGGCCGAGAAGAGCAATGCTCGAACAATGTTCCAAAACTGAAATCCAGGGTGCACTAATGAGTCATTTACAATGTCTAGGAAGAAAAGCAGCGGAACTTGGAAGAGATTCCTAATATGTAATACCGTGCAAAACATGTCGAGTTAAAATGCAGTCGTCCCACTACATGTGCGGAAACACTGCTCTGTCGAGTCTTCGTTCTTGTCTTCCCGAGCCTTTGCCCGAGGTCCTGTTTGTCAGGTCACCAGTGATTAGCATCAGGGCCGGCTCCGAGCCCGAGTCAGACTCGGTCACGGTCCTAGCAAGGCCAATGGGGACGGGAAGTTGGATGTGAATTGGAACCTTCTCCCTCTCGGGCGCTCTAACACCTTATTGTGCCCATGCACGGTCGGCACGCAACTGTTCATGAACCGTTGTCAGAAGCAGGGTAAAAAATAAACCACACACTAGCCATTCCTCACCAAAATACCCCGAAAGTCATACGTTTCAACACCCCATCTCTCTACCCCAATCACTGCGAATACTTCGAAAAATTGAACACTGAATGAGTAAGTATTCATTCATGCATTGAATATTTTTTCAATTTTTTGAAAGCCGGGTTTGACGCTGTGGCTGTGTCGCAGCCGTGGGTAGAATTCAGCTGACTCGAATTGGGTTAACGTCTCATACAAATTAGTCTCCGTCACTATTCCCAGTACTTCAACTACATCTAGCACATTCAGGAGTTCATTCCAAAAATTGGAAAAATTTATTATATAGAAGAATGCATTAAAAAGTACTACATTATTTTTTTCATTTTATTTAAAGCATATGTGGTGATTCCGTAAAGCGTTAAAATGTGTGTCTTTTGGGGTATTTTGGTAAAGAATGGCTAGTGTGTGGTTTATTTTTTACCCTGCTTCTGCCGTTGTCTCGCGTGTTTGCCGATCGCGACTACCTTTTATTACACATGTGACTCGCTCCCACATGCGGGGACATATACCCTACAGCATTGATACCTAGCGTGGCACCGAATACGTATCTAGCCTTCTTGGCTTCAAATCGTCTGGCTTATATGCAACGGGCGCAATAACTCTTGACACCTTCTCTTGAACCCCATGGTGCTTCCGAACGCACCTTATGTAGCTGTCGAATTACTTCTTGCGCAGCTTCCATGCAATTATTCCTGGCATCTCATAAGGTAGTAAGGCACAATACCCTAATCCGTAGATCACACCCTGAATTCTTGCCATTGTTAGCAGTTCAAAGAGTCAACCGGAACTGATGCGTACAGTACCGTGGAAGACCACCCTTCCATACACGAGGATCCCAGGAATTGAGCCACGAATTGTGAATACGATTCCCACAATGGTCCAAATCCCCCCTTGCGCCCTTTCTCCGATAGTAATGTAAGGAGCAGAGTGCGGTAATGAACAGCCACTTGGTTCCCAAGACTCAAGTGGGCAACTCGAACGGATGGAATTGCCCGTCTCGTCCGTCATCTTTTCGTTTCGCTTCGAGGTGCCTTTGCACAGCCCCAGATATCCAGCTTCCATTCTACGGATCTCATAACATTGCACAGTTGTTTGTTGACACAGCAGTCACAATATCAATCTCAACGATTCGTTCGTTCGTTCAGGACAAGATACATGCAAAGTACCTGCATCGTCACCAGAAATGCCCTCTTTCCATGTTCGTGCTCAGTCAGCGCGCTAATCATACTTACAACCTGTACCCAACTATAAGCGACAGGCGACCGACTCTTGTCCCGAGCTTGTGGGCATGTTTTATGACTGCGCCCTTTGCTTCACCCCTGCTAAGAGTATTCGATACTATATTGAACGGTTTTGTCAATGCCGCCTTTTCGTGGTGCTATCGACTCGGGGGGAGTGTCAATCGCGTCTGCATTGAGCTTTCCTTTCGTATGCTTCTCGTCGCTACGCCCATCAATTCTCACAGTTGTCAGGCAAATGCCATCATTAGCAGGGTCCAGACCGCCGTCAACCCTTTTCCACCTTCCTTCGCCTAGCCTTCGAGAGAATCCAACATTGCTGATTGTATCACCCGATGTTTTACCTGGAACGCGCTCCTTTGATGCGTAGCACATCGGCATGAGACGCGGGAACAGCTTTAGGATTAATGGCCTAACCTGAGGTAAGCAGGCGCAAATGATCGCGACGCTCATCTCGATCAATGTCCACATCGTGCTTGCTACATCGTATAACGGGTCGGGGGATGTCGCTTGAAGGTCGAGGGTTGTAGTACGGAGGATCGATGTTATTACGACGCTATATAGGCAGAGTCAACGGAAAACCGTAGCGGGCGGGATGAAACGAGAATGCAGGTAGAGACATGTTTGTATATATAAGCAATCTGGTGGGCGTGTGAGCAGTTTACTCACAAGAAGCCTAGCGTAAAGACGAATATCAATGCGGCCTTCTGGACACGCGAGACTTGCAAGGTAAAAACAAGAGGCACTGGTATGAGGAGAATCACCACATCGGTACCGATTGTGAAGCCTGCATTGGTGAACCAAAAGGTCGCGGAATTTATACACTTCTTCATCGTGATAGCCTTGTCGAACGCTGCTTGTGCGGGATCGCATTGGAAAATTGTCACAACATCTATTGCAATGCAATAGGCCCCGATCAAGACGAGGAGTGAAATGCAGATAGATCGGAACCATCGCACACTGCTGAAAATCCGAAGGTAAAGAAGCAAAATGCTGGACTTTGTTAGGTTTATGCTGGTTTTGTATGTTATTTGAGTAATGTAAAAAGCCTGAGAGTGAGGTCAGCTGGTGCTGTCCACTGGAGACAAGATGAAGATCTATTTACCACGAAAGCACCGTATTTTTGAGACTCTGTTAGATTTCCCGAATGCTTGCCGTAGCCAAAGTGACAGCCGACTATCATTGTGACATCTGAAGCAATCCCAAAAACCTGCAAATGTGTACATAATCAGATCATGAGACACTAGTCGCACCCCAGGGGGTAAATACAGGCTTGATACTCACGAGAGATGCGAGGATAGTATAGTCATCTGGCCCGAGCTTCCCGCCAGTTCGCCTTCGTGACCAGATCCGTGTACTGACAACGATGGGACATAGGACGAGAAACAGACACGCTGGAATGAGGATGATCGGTGTATTGTCGTCCGATGATGCCTCCTCATTGGCTATTCGACTTGGGAGTTGCATGGCGGACAACTTCCCTCGGAAGTCTCGACGATCAATGACTGAGCAAGATTTACGCTGTTAGATAGGTTAAACGAAGAGAGGCGCGGGGAGAACAGGCTGAGTGAAAGTGCGTCTAAAATATAACAATCTTATCTTATCCCGATAAAGGAGCTTCATACTGTAGAGAAAGGGATGCCGAGAGCAAGAAGGCGACCAACTAACCAGTACGGTCCGAAGGATGACTTAATGCGGAGTGCCTACTTGGTGTCGTAAAGAGAAAACCCCGAGATAGCTGCGATATATCCACAATCCCATGAAGCTGAGTTTGTGATGTCGTGCCGAAGACTGAAGTAGGTAAACTTGACCGTTATAAGGAAACGGGCACAGTTCAACGATTGCTCATAGGACCGTTTGAGCTCTCAAATAGACTGTACGCGTGTATAACCAGATAGACTGTCATGTCACCTAGGGCTCGTTTGGACCGTCACCTGGATCGTTCTCACACTCAAAGAGCCTACGGTGGCAGCGTGAAAAACAAACAGGAGGCAAAGCAAGGTGGTTATGATAGGACAGCGTGTTGGATGTCCCGCGCGTCGATTGCAAAGTTCGCGGAAGACAATTGCAGACCTCTACTCGTTCCAGGCTAACTATAAGGACCAACAATAAATATTTGAATAAAGTCCTCATACATGTGGAAATGGTGAGAAGGCAGCTCGGGCTGCGTTCAAGTCGTTCAAGGCCTTCTCCACGGGTGATCCGGATAGTGATACACAGAGAAGGAGTGAGTCCGTGTACCACATCCTTCACTAAAGGACACGGGACTGCTCCCACGATGCAAACTTCGAGCAGGCACTATTCATCCTGTAGCGGTAGGACTATCCATGAACAAGAAGAAGCAAATGCCAAAGAAGATACTGAGCGCATCACATAGGTGCAGCGCTAACTGTTCCGACGGGTTAAGTTGGTTGGAGACCCTCTCTGATACCGAAGGCTCCGATTTCCTTGTCAGGTCATTAAACAAGAAGGACGGGCGTGCTAGATATGAGCTAGACTGCGGTTGTTTGTGACAAGTAGTTCCGGTTTGAGGTTTGCCGCGACATGTTGTGAACGGCTGGGAAGGATGCTCATTAGCTTATAGCCCGGTGAGGATTTTCGCAAGCTCGCTGATAGGGTTGAGGAGAGGGTCCAGCGTTTGGGGTAAGACGAGCAAAGCAGTACATGACACGTTCGGGAGACGGCTGTGCACCCGGAGTGGCCAGATGAGAAAGCGGAGGCAAAGAGCTATCACTCCTGATTCTTGCTGAACATCGCATACTTGCATGTATGGGTTACACTAATTGCACTGCGTAGGCGTGGCCAGCGAGGAGTACCGCTTGGCCATTGCCCCTTCTCCCTAATCACGCTTTTCATTGTTTGATGTTGTACATATGAATGTCGAAATAGGCGCGGATCAAAACTACTACCAAGAGCCAGCGTGGGAAAGCCCCGGTTAATCAACCAATCCAAAAACTTGAATGACGAGGGCAATGCTACCTTGCATACTCCGTGAGCACATCTGCTAATGAGAAGTCTCTCCGTCAGGACCCTCGAAGCCTCCAAGATGGGTAACGGGAGGGCTTGTTATCATTTTGCTCCGTATACGAGATAGTACCCACGTGAAGTCAATATGTAGGTGTGTACATCAATAGACGCAGATTAGGTATCCACGTCCCGTCTGGTGGCTACTAATCTGTAAGTTCGCCTCGGCTTGATGATTACCGTAGAGTGTTGTCTTCAAGTTGTTATAAGTCGAAGCCAGCTAGTACTCAGACAACGGCAAGTGCAGTGACTACCCGTATTGAATAGCTTGATGCCGGCGACTGCGTGTCTCTACGTCAGCTTCAGAATGGATGTTATTCGGCTCCTTGGTCCGCATTACAAGGCGTGCCACCTTGTTGACTACGATTACCTATGCCAACATCGTCGCACAAGGTTGGACGCATGAGGCGGGCGGAAAGGGGGACCCTGCGAGAAGCTGAACTGAAAATCAACGTTCACATACAGGCTGGATTTAACCTTTTGTATCATCAAGAGATAGACACATGTGGGCGTCTCTGGGTTGTCTTGTTCACAACTTTGCTTCGGCATGAATCGTGAAGTCTCTATGGGAGCCATCTACATGAGTATCTAAGGTAGGTATCTATCGCATGTGTGTTTTGGTGCTTCGGTCGTTGGGTTTTCACTTCGTAAATACCAGCAATCCGAGTGATAGACTACACCATCAGTCGAAGCAATAGTTTATGGCCCGTGAATAATCGGTGATAAGATGGCATATACGTCTCGGCTACACCTAAATGCCTACCCATATTGTTGATATATTAATGATGATAGTTTTAAGGTGTACAGTTGTACATGTAAGTAGGTATAATTCAGAATGTCATTCGATAACCACACGACTTGACATGCATCACCTCATTCAATTTTCATATTCCGTGCAAGTCGCTCTTTCCCTCCTCGACTTTATCTGAACACAGTGCGGCTGCAATCGCTGAAGCACAGAGACGCACCGAGCTGGAGTACATCTCCCACCGGGTCCTGCGCTTAAAGTCGCGGCCACAACACGTCTCCCACTGACAAAAGTGAGGGTTGGTATTGCAATAGTTGAACCGTCCTCGTTTCCGCCCGATACCGTGATTAGAGCTACACGACAAGTGCATCTCACGGGGGCAACAGAGGAACTCGCACCTGCCAAAATTGCCGGATATACAGACCATCACTTACACATCACAAGCATCTCGATCCAGTGTCGCACTTGTCGAGGTCATCTCTTCCCTGTACTCGAGCCCTGAGCTGTGTGCATCCTTCCTCATCTATGGGACCCTCAGTCTAGTCTCGACGGACGGCCATCACGATTCACCGACGATGCCGCCTTCTCCCATCTCCGAAGGTTCGCCTGAGGAGCATCCCACCAAAGTCGACATGATACCTAGCCTCCAGGACACCGAGAAAGCAGCCTCGGCCGCTGAAGGCGTCGACAATGTACCCGCCGCCCTGATCGATGCCTCCGCGGAGCGCCGTCTGCTCTTCAAGATCGATATTCACGTTTACCCGATTCTCTTCATTGTGTATGCCCTGTCTTTTCTCGATCGCATCAACATCAGCAACGCACGCATCCAAGGCCTCACCGAAGAGCTCGACCTCCATGGTAATCGGTTCAACATTGCCCTTTTCGTAAGTCTACAGATAGCTCGCCGGCCATACTTGAACTCTAACTGCTTCGCAGGTCTACTTCATTCCTTACATCCTGCTGGAGATTCCAAGTAACATACTCATCCGGAGAGTGCGCCCGTGTAAGTTGAGGCTTTGATCGAAAGTCGACGCCGTGGCACGTCATTCATGTCTCACGCATTTGCCCTTGTGACCACTTGTGCTCAACGCCTCGTCTGCGTGCCAGGTATCGTAATGCTAATACAACACAGCCTGGTACCTCGCAGGCCTCATGACTGCTTGGGGCCTTGTCAACATGTCCATGGGCTTCATCAAGACCTATGCCCAGCTCGTGGCTCTCCGATTCCTGCTCGGCATCTTTGAAGCTGGTGTCATGCCTGGTATCATTTACCTGACATCCATGTATTACCGCCGCCACACCTTTCAAGTCCGCATGAGCTCGTACTTTTGTTCCGTCGTAGTCGCAGGAGCGTTCGGAGGGGTCAGTCGTTTCCCCAATCCGTGCGCAATTTCATTCGTGTCTGGTCCAGGTCTCGCAATGGCAAGTGGCTGACAGGAGAGTGATCCACAGCTGCTCGCGTACGGCATTTCCAACCTTCAAGGCCAGTGCGGATTTGCTGCTTGGCGCTGGATCTTCATCATCGAGGGCGCGATTACTGTCTTCGTCTCAATTGTCTCCGTGTTTCTGATAGTGGACTGGCCCGATCAATGCCGATTCCTGAGCGCCGAAGAGAAGAAGCTGCTCAAAGCAATCTTAGCCCAAGATGGTGCCGACGAGGCCCGCATGGACACATTGAACCGTGACGCATACCGACGCATCTTCAAGGACTGGAAGATCTATTTGGGTTCTCTTGCGTATCTAGGTGTTGGGATCACCGGGTACTCGCTCGTATACTTTCTGCCAACCATACTTGTCGAGTTTGGCTGGAAAGCCGCCGAAGCCCAGATCCACACGATTCCCGTTTATGCCGTCACTGCCGTTGCCATGATCTCGATCGCCTGGGTCTCAGATCGATGTAAGCATCGTTACGGCTTTATCATCTTTGGCTGCGTGCTGGCTACCATAGGCTATGGTATACTCCTCGGACAAGATGGGCTGAGTCGGAATGCCAAGTATGGGGCGGTATTCCTGGTATCAATCGGTGGTTACATAGGCACCCCCATGGCTCTCGCCTGGCTCGCCAACAATGTCTCGGGTCACTGGAAACGCTCGTTCAGTGCCAGCATGCAAATCACGATTGGTAACATTACCGGTATCGCCGCGTCCAATATTTTCCTCGAGCGCGAAGCACCTCGTTATCGTACCGGATATGGCACGGCGCTGGCATTGACCTGGTTCGGAGGACTCGCTGCTACCGCTTTGTTCTTCGGGCTAAAGCGCGAGAACAAATTGCGCGATACTGGGCGCAGAGACTACCGACTGTCGTGTCCCAAAGATGAATTGGACAACATGGGAGATGATCATCCTTCTTTCCGATTTACTACATGAACGAATCGGCTGGAATTACTTGTATTGAGGTTGAGATCTCGTTGCATGCCGGAAACTGAGAATGATTCGCTGTTGAGGAGGTGATCTACATCACTGAGAGCTCAGACGTACTTGGGATTTGAGATGAGAAGGCTATCGCTTGGCAGGCGTAAGCCCGGGTGTGCAGCAGAATGATGTGTGCATGATTCTGATATCGGATAGGTATTGTACCATCTGTCAGACGTAGTCAATAAAGATATTGACTTTACTTCTGTATACAATCAGCTCATGATTCGATCCCGACTTGCAAGTTAACCTCGAGCATCAAGTCAGGCTAAAGTAACACCAACGACAGGAGAGAGGATGTATCTGAGCCAAGTTGAAACATCCCTGAATAAGGTGTGAGATGTATTCTCTGCTCAGTTTTAAACGGTCAACTCGTTATGGTGCACTTTGATTGTATTAGCACATCTATCAACCGATATCAAGAACCTAACCGATCAATTTTCGAGGCCCATTTGGTGCTCACAGAGACCTGTCCCACAATAATCAAGTCGTCAGCTCGCAATACCCCAAGTCGCAAATGCGACAGTGAGAGAGTCATGGCAAATTATCTCACTCAGGTAGCAAATCTTAGCAAAATGGTTGACTGACATCTTGATACAACGGGAAGTCCATGACCGTGCAGAGCAACAGCCTATTAGTCGGGTGACCGGCGTGGAGATAGAGCCGATTGCGCCTCAGGATTGACTTTCTGGATGACTCTACAGCGCGCAACATGCATGTATCACACGCCTGCAAGCTGGTAAACCAAAATTAGATGTTTCTTGTTGATCAGATGCAGTCTGTAGCGCAAGGTGTTGTTAATTTAGTGAAAAAGGTTCCAGCATAGCCTAGAAAACTATGGAAATGTGTTGGGTGTACATAAACCCGCCCGTTTTCAAGGACTTAGCGCGGGATGTTAGGCTTGACGCGCGATCAACCATACCCGTTTGAACCCATGGTTACAAATACGCGCGAAGCTGATTCCTTCACGGCGAAAATAGTATCATCCAAATCTAGTATCTTCATGGGCTACTAAGCACGCCACCATGAGTTTCGTCCCTCAACTCATGGGCCATGAATTAGCTGAAAATGACCCTGATAGGCAACGCTAATCCCAAATGGATAATGTACATATAATCTTGCTGTAAATCCTGCCACAATAGATGTACATCAGCCAATTCGCATTGACGCATTGATAATTTATGTATCGGCTTATCCGTTCACCGTCACCCCTGAAAATCACTGTACTAGTGCTGACAAAGCGTCAATCTTTTGCTGTATCCATCGACCCCGTAAACAAACCATCGTCATAATTGATATCACCATGATCGTGAGGCTATCACGGACCTCGCCGTCGCTCTTGTTTTCATCAAAAACCCTTTCCCATGACGATGGTAGCGAGTGTCAACACGTGGAAGTTAAGGTGGAAGTTTAGGTGGAAGTCAAGGGGTCGCGGGTTGATAACTCCAAAATGGTAAAAATGACCGACATTAACAGGAATCGAATACCTAACTTCTGCTGTTTGATGCTGAATGTTGAAAAATGACGGGAATCGCGTTTTCAGGCTTAAAAACGGCTATCATCACTTGAGACGTTGAGACGGCTACAGCGATGCCGAGACTGAATATTGGAAATATGCAAAATAGAATGAGTACATGACTTCACTACCAAATTACACCAAGAGTGATGTACAGCCGCTAAGGTGATACATCCCTGTTTTCAGCTAATTCATGGCCCATGAGTTGAGGGACGAAACTCATGGTGGCGTGCTTAGTAGCCCATGAAGATAGGGGCTTTTTGGGGTTGGTAAATTAATGCGGGCTGGAGTTTGGGATGCAATACCATGCGACCTTAGCGTTGTTTGACGGAACCATAAAGACAAATTATGCTGCTAGGTTTCGTTGGTAAAATACCCTCCTCTAGTTGTGAAGACCACATACAATTGGCACCGGCTGATGAGTCCGATCTCTGAGCCTCCTTCTCTGCAGTCGAAAGGATTGGGCTGTCAGCCCTGAAAGCCATCACGGAGGAAATTCTTGGCCATGCTTATTTAGTTTCAAAGCCAGCGTGACATCGAACAGAAGGTATTAAACGCATGATAACAGTGTCACTGCCGATCCAAGGTATAAACAAGTTTCTTGACGAATGCCGTATTGATAGCGCATTGTAGAGACAGAATCGGCTGACCAGTCCTGAAGAGACCTTTCGCGTGGATTGCCAAACAGGACAAATAGAACTGTACAGCTAGATCTCAAATTCTTAATTCTGGATTATGTGCGTCTTGATAAATGATCGAGAAGAGGTAGGCTATATTACGACATTCACGCGGCGTTAACGTCTCTTCTCAAATGGACCTATTTGGGTGCGTCTTTGAGCACGGTTGACGAAAGCTAGTAAGGAGCGGAGGGTCTAGTTAGTGCCTCTTCGAAAGAAAACTATAAACTCGTGAAAAGAGAACTAAGTGGCCTGGGCCATTGGGCTTCCGATTATATCTGGATTGTCGAGTCTCAAACTCTCGATATGTGCATTGTCAAACTTCGAGGTAATCGCACTTGTGATTCAGCTGAGCACAGTTAAATCAGCTTTTCAAGTGCTGCATTTCTTTCATCAACTGAGAGGGGTGGCGAAGAAACAGCCGACTTTGTTGGAGTCAATTCTGACATTTGGCAGTACCAGAAGCTGGGTCGTTAGTCAGAAATCCCGACGGTATCGACCCACGACATTGATAAAGGTACCAAATAACAGGCTGAACTCATTACTGCCATAACTAGGGCGTTGCCGCGATACTAATCAAGCCAGCGGCAATAGGAGCATTTTCCGTAAGGGGTTTGGATACGTGTTCAGTCAGGCATCAACGAGGTGTAGTCCGACACCGCAACTAGCGCATACGACAAAAAGCACATGCCGGTGATGGTTCAACAACTGTCCGTTGAACAATTAGAGACGAAGTTGGGCGGACTAGCAACAGGCTGGAATGGGCGATGAAAGATCGTTGAGCGTCATGCACGTAATACTCAGTAAACATTCCAACCCACGGCAGAGGAACAGACGAAATAAGTATAATCTAGCTGAGGGTTTGACAAGTAACACGATGAACCAGGGGGAAACGTGACGAGTGTCTGGGGGTGAAGCACATGCCATAAACCGACAGTACCGCCGTAGCTAGGTGACAATGGCTCATGCCAAAGCCCACCAGAGCATGAAGGTGGCACACCAATTGGAAGAATAACCAAAAATAGCTCTTGCTATTGCAAAGCATTCCACGTCGTTTATTAGTAGCGGGAAAACTTACTATTGCTGGATTTAAGTGTCTTACAAAGCAAACGCCTAGTAGTACTGTAAACTAGATACTGGACAAGAACTACTAAAAGATGCGTTTTCGGTCTTACGAAGGCTTGAAGAACTGTTTCGTGCGATTAATTTGGTAAACTGACATTATTCGAGAAAATGTGACTACTTGAACTAGATATAGCTGACTTGTGGCTATAACACCTCCGGTTTCTAACCCTAAGATTGTGCAAAATATTATATCAGTCAATAGCTTGGAGATCCCAGTGGATATGTGGCTTTGATACTGCCGTAGTTCAGAGTTCGGCCTTTTATGTCGGAGGCGCGGGGGGGGGGGGGGGGGGGGGGGGGGGGGCGGGGCGGGGGGGGGGGGGGGGGGGGGGGGGGGGGGGGGGGGGGGGGGGGGGGGGGCG
>MU391952.1:0-95785 GCA_022578705.1 Xylariaceae sp. FL1019 | reverse complement strand
TTTTAAAATTTTTATATCCTTAATTTTTTTGTATACCCCTGTGTTTTTGTGGTTTTTTTCCGGCGTTTTTTATTTTTTGGGCTTTTTTTGGGGGGGGCCCCCCCCCCCCCCCCCCCCCCGCCTGGAGCTTTAACCTGTCCTGTGAGGGAGGGACTACTTTTCGGCGATTTCATAATTCTGAATCCCCGTGACTACGAACTTAAGAAGCATTGGGAAACCTAGTCTGCGAAAGGCCTTTTCTGCGCTTAAAACACGTTTTTGAACCTTGCGATTCCATGCAAGGGATAATACAAATGAGCCCCTTTGGCAATACATCTCCCATTTCTGAACTGAAAAACTGGGTATCATACAGGATATAACTCATCCGTCGATAAACTCTACCTTCAAAACTGCATAGGCGGAGCCGGAATGCCCTATCGTAATATTGGTAGAAGCAGGGTGTGATGAGGAGTGTACAAGAACCGATGTATCGAACCACTTCTCGGCTTCGCGCAGCACACCAATATCTACATCCTTGGCCGGATGCCATTTACCCATTTTTCAACGCCTGCGACTGCCAAAAGTGTAGTTTATAGATATACTCGGCGCACGTGATGTATTGATTCAAAAACAACGTGCGCTTCTTCGTCTCCTAGGCCCAGCCTTGGGAGATGCGTCACCACTCGTGATATCAGTGCCACTACTGCTTCCGGCGTATGCCGAGGAATGTATCAAGTGAAAGGGCCTCGACCCAGTGGGCGGGGTGTGGAAGCACGAAGGTAGGCAATAGGAATGAACACATCAATGAAAGCGCGGGAATGTGATGACTATCAGTTAACAGGCCCGGCTCTTCCTCCCTGCGACGTAGGTTACGCAGGCATCGATATGCCTCAATATCATCCTTCTTCTTCATTCCAACGGCGATGCTAGGAGTGATAGATGCCGCGTTTTCCGTTTCGCTCATATCGAACAAAGAAAAAAGCCTGAATGTTGTCTATTTGCCCAGTTGCGCTTACTGACTTGCGGCATCACTCCACTTGCTCCCAAAGGGTGCTTTCCCAATTTACCGGTATGTAACACAATAGCAGTGAGTTACGTCAAGGGCGTAAGTAGGCTACCGGCCAGAGGAGTGAAAATAGAGTACATAGTCAACAGGTCCTCCCATAATGTACTGGGGGCCAAAGATAAGATTGTACACACAAGTCAACAGTGGCAAGGAACCGAAGCTACAGCGGTGTTTATTAGGAGTTCTTGCCACCTATGTGTTTGGACTCAAATTCCTTTCAGTCAAGTCACGGTTGGTATTCCGGATTAATCTTTTTTTTTGGCTGATACAAACGTTCCTGCTTTCTGTATTGCAATCTACCCGATTCGTCAAATTTCTTCGAACTACAACTGTCTCGGACGCACTATTTGCGACTTCGTATTGATCAAGTGACCCGAAGCGGTAGCTGTAAGCTTACATTTTCCCGTCTACTCGGTCTCTGCCCTGCCCGTCTACCGTTTTTCCAGTGCACTTATTAGTTGTCCTTCTGCTTTTGTCCCATGTTTTTCGCAGCCTTCTGGAACTCCAGAGCCTGTCGACCCGTCCATGTGAAGTCATAGACGCTGAAGAGTGCGCGAAGCTTCAATATACTATGATACCATCCGAAGGGAATGTCCAGTATGATATATAAGATATACCACGGATCTTTCCACTTCTGTCTACCACGGTCAGAGCTCCTAAGCGATTGGAAATTAGGCTCGAGGATCTTAGTGAAGAACCAGAAGACCAGTAACAGGCTCCAAGCCAAAGATGTGGGAAGCCACGGCAACAGCGTGGAGCCAGATCGCAGAGTTTCTGAGAGACTCCAAAAGAGAAAGACATCGAGTACAAACGCAAAGTTCACTAGCCCAGTAAGATGAACTGCGTATGCTGTCCAAGGCTTTCTTCTCCAGACTTCGTCTTCCCAAAGTGCCGTCCACTGCAATACTTCGAGTCAGTAATCACTCTTTAGACGTGTTTGCCCATGTCTCGGTAGTGTACACACTTGTTATAGAGAACTTGCTCGCGAAAACAAAGAAACTGACGCCCGAATACTTCTGGGATAGGTAGAAAAGCAACAACAGAATTCACTCACTCCTGTCCGAAACCAAGTCTTGGCCCAACGGAGCATCTGGCCATTGAACTTTTGCCAGTCATCCACTCCCAAGCGTGTCTGTAGCATGGTATCCTCTTCCATCCATTGGAATGCCACCTCGCGGCCCAGTTTGTGGCACATACGCCCGATCCAAGCATCATCATCGGCTACAAGGATGTCTTTGCTTAGGCTCCAGTGCTCGTTCAGATACCCGCGTCGAATGTTCTCGTCCTTCCAGAGATCTTTTCGCATTAGTAGGAAGCGACCGGAAACAACGAAATGACCCCTATCAATTCCATACGTTCCAGCGCACTCAAAATTATGGCGGTCCAGGTACTGGCAAGCCTTGTAGTTGAGATAATCTGTTCGGAACCAGTACATCCAGTACTTGAAACGCAGTACAACACTGGATTCTGTCGAAGCCGGCTCTTTCGCCTTGACGTCTGTCTCCATTTGCCATTCTTTCCACTCTTTGATAAGAAAGAATTCTTTCGTCAGAGTGTTCTTCCATTTGTGCCACATGGCGAGTGCAGAGGATTCGTTCTGTAAGGCTTCCGTCAAGATGACAGTTTGCTGTCTAGCCTGTTTCCACAGTCTCCATTCTCCAAAGCTTAAGGTCGTCTTCCACTCATGACACTTTTTCCAATCAGAGTATTCAAGAGGAGACACACGTTGTACACTCTTGGACACGTTCACCGCCCAAGTGCGATCATCGACGTTGAAAGGAGCAACTGCTAGGTTGAGAAATCCCCGTTGAGGATAGACGTGGTCATCGCACATGACAACGACTTTCAATGTGTCGTCTTGCAAGACACTATTGGAACGCTCCGGTTTCCTCGATGACGATGACGATGACGATGACGATGTCGATGGCGAATGACGGGATTCATACGGCAACAAATCCTCCAAGGAGTGAATGAACTGCGCTCTCCTGTTTACCTCTTTCACTGAGAGGCAGTCGATACGTACTGGCGATTCGATATCTTGCGCAACCCGCCTCAAATCTTGAGCGTTCCCTTCCTTCGTGCAGATGATGATTCGATTGGGCCTTTCACAGGCAATCGCGTGAACACACCCTTTGAAATCATCGCCTAAATCATCACCTACAGTCTGGAGTAGGATCGCAACGTTTTCTGGTCGAATATCTTCCGCCTTAGGAACAGATGCTGCTTTGGGCACGACCGGCTTGTAGAGAAAGTAGCAAGAGTACAAATTTCCCAAGACTCTGACATACCTGAAGAGGAAGATCGTGGCAAAGACCAGTCCGGGAGGAAGGGGATAGAGACTGCAAAATACGGTTGCGGCCCATAGCGTGATGATGACATGGAGAATATGAAACCTCCGGTTTGATTCTATGACGGTGACCATCTTGAAGTGCGCTAATAAAGATATATGTGGTGTGGTTAAGTCGATAGGTACTTCCTACAGAAAGCTTCTTGGAAATTGAGGATGTAGACTGGGCTCACGGCTTACAAGCAGCCGATCTTATACGCACATAGGTCACGAGTAGTACAACATTCAACTCAACACAGACAAAGACACAACATTCCAGCATTGGCGAACACTTACTCATTAGTGCGCAGGTACTTTATGGACATCCCAAGTCGGTACCAACATCGGATCTTCCACTGATATGCAATGGCGATATCACAGAACTTGTAGTCGAGGATGCCTTTCTAGGCAACAAACAGTACCTTTCAGTTGTGTCGCTCAACGCTTCTTCTTGGGTATCGGTCGGTATCCACGAAGACCACTGAACACCAATACCAGTCCTAAATTCCAAGAGGTCCAACCACAGCGGTTTTCGTCAGAGGAATTCCAGTGACCTCCCACTTTGCATTTCTTACCAATGAGAGCCTCCTCGACCATTCACACCATTCGCCTTTAATCTGCTCAACTTTCGATATAATGTGGCTGGACAGTTCCATTCTTTCACTGCACATACTTTCTGAGTGGCTGTCAGCTTTATCTTGTCTCAACAGGTCATTGTGACTTATTCAGAGGCCTTCGGGGCTGCCATTCATCATGATTAGTCACACTGCCGATATCTTAGTCATAGGCATGCCGTTATGGGCTCCTCAAGAGGGAACGGCTCCCATTTAACCTGGACTATAATGCATTCAGGCGTTTCGAATATACATGACTGTAGCTGGCTTCGTACTGCTGAACAACCATTCATACCCGCACCAACAAGAACGTGTACACTGAGACGGATGGAAGGCCTATCTCTCAACCCATTGATGGTAATCGAAGCCTGCACCGAGTCGAAACACTTCCAAAGATGGCTTTTCCACGACTAGGTCTCTATGATCAGTGCCGGACCCAACTTGCCAGCAAACCATACAATATTGATACATGACATTCAGCCTCAATCATGAGTCTGTCTGCCCGAATAAGCTGTGTGCAGCTGACCTCAGAGTAAATCCCAAGGGACACCATCTACTATTAAAGGGTTCACTGTGACATGTTCATAGCCATTCCATGCTTGAGTGCTGACAGGCACCGAGACAAATAGCGAAGACGTAATGATATTGACATAGGAATCAATCACACAACGCAATCATCAGTTTTCTGAGCTGCTATGAGTATTGCGTCAAAACCAACAATTGGTGTGATTCATAGTTCCTTACTCTTTGAGGCTGAGTATATTGATGGCATCGTGTTGTGAGACAAGGCTCACTGCTATATGTTCGACCAAGCAAGGCCTATCTTTTATGATGTATGTCCTTAAATCTATGTGATACATGTTGCGCTTCCTCCTCTGACACTGACACGAATCGATGACAGTCTTTGCAAGAAATCCCCGACGAAGCAAAGCATAACGCTGGTCCCGCCCCCGTTGATGAAATGGCAAATCAAGTTCTTGCCGACGTATGAGGGCTCCGTTTCCCGTGTTCGATAAACGACCCGCACTCGGGTCAAGTGGTATGGGTAGTGTTCCAAAGGAAGTCGCGATATATGAAGTGCCTCCTCGCATCCTTAGATCTGTTCTCTTGCTGTTCCACCAACCTTCTCTACCCAGTGCATTCAGCAGCCGTGGCCGCCCACGACTCACATTGTCCAGGCCTTCAGAGCTGTGACGATTCGCGGACCAAGCGAGAGTTTAACTTCATGTGTACGGCAGACGACCCGTCGCCCTCGCACCGCTGGTTCATCTCTTACATCACATTGAGACCCCATGATTCCAGCCACACGGCAAACCGTACAACTAGAGACATGTTCTGGTAATGACGTTTCAATGTGACGTCTTGGCAGCGCCATTCACCGTCCCGAAGCTTCCAAGTGGTATAGAAGTAGCCACCACCGCGTAATTCAACCCACTGACCCATGGGCTTAGATACGAGCTGATCCTCGACGGTGCAGACATGCTTGACTGTGTCGTGGCCCACCAACTCATACGACCCAACGCCGAACATATGGGTCGAATTGAAATCCTTCAGCATTTTACTGAAATGGTCTAGGTAGACGGATGTTGAATTAAAGGTCAAATCCTTGCCCTTGAAGCGTAGAGGCTCGCCTTCTTGATTGACCATGAACCATTGACACTCCGGCAGTAGGACTTCGCTTGCAAATTTGTCCCATTGCTTGGTGTCGAGATATTGGCCGTATTTGCATACTTGGGACCCTACAGCGATCGCAACATCGGGTGGGCAGCCCATGATGATAACTGGGATAGTTGTCACACTATGTGTTTCAATGGCGAAAAACAACCGCAACTAGATCTGTGCCTGTGACGTGCAGATGTTGCAGTTTCTGCAGCCCAGAGCTATGGGGGATATCGTCAAATGTCTTCGCTAGCGAGATGACTTCCAATTCGGTGGCCTAGCTGAGCTTGACGGCTATCGTTGAGGGACTATCCAAGATATGATGAAGCGAATAATAAAACCTGAAATGGAATAAATTGCATGAGATCCGTCTCAATGTCACATTTCGTTCAGCACTTGATCTATATACAGTTTACTGACCACCTATAGCCATGTTGATGACAAGATCTGCAATATGACAAATGGGGATTACTCAAGTCAGCACTTGCTTTGCGGACGGTTGTACATGACGCCTGGCAAGCTCCAATGGTTCACTAACAAACGACGAGTACCGGCGGGTACAATAGTTCTCCAAAAGCCATTGTCGCCACTCAATCTTGAAATGAATACCCGTTTCAAGACCTCGATCTTGGCCAAAACGAATTCGAGCCAAGTCGCCGAAATCAAGGCGGCGGGTGTCTCTGCACGGGAGCTGTGTTATTTTTTGGAGAATTATCCCAATAGCGCCACCCTGGAAGGATCAAGATCGGAATACACAGGATTCTTATGTTCACGACCTTTCCAGTGCTATATGATGATGTGGTCGTGGCAAGGGACCGGCGTTGTACCTCTGGAACCTTTTACATGCACTTTATCTACAGGCCCTAAGATGGAAGGTGACTGATGATCCAGCCCTTCGTACTGTAAGGACTTCCGCCGTACCTGACCAGGGCCAGGGCTGGGATGACGGTACTACTCTTTGCAGATGCCAGACAGAGGGCCAGACAGTCTTTGCTTCCCAATCCAACCACGCTTGTGCGGTTGCGCGAGCTCATCGCATGCGATAGCAAAAAGTCCCATTGAGAAAAACCGTGTACTCCGCCCGCAAGGCAGTTCGCCTTGGTGCAATGAGGAATAGGCCTGCCGTCTTTAATCTAGCTTGGCGGAACTAAGGCAGATTCAAGGCATTAGTCGCGGCTGAACAGATCAGCTATTACTAAGTTGGTTGGTGAGTTCTAAATATATCAGCCGAAGAAGCCTTCGGTTCTCGACCACCGGCCGTAAGACACAATCGTAAATGCCGAGACAGGCTGGCAATCTCAATCTTGCACTCCGTTTCGTTGACTAACGTGACATACTGAACGGCACAGTTGTAGCTGAATATTGCACAATCCAGTGCGCAGTTCAGTGCAAAATTGAGAATGCACATATATACAATACGACACTGCCTTGCACCACCTGCCAAGCCCTACGTCGTCCACTGCCGTGGGATGACACGAATGCATCATCATGAAATTGCCGAAGTGGGACCTCTCCTCCACCAGTGCACACGGAGTCCGGATCGTGCACAAAGCAAACTCGGAGAGAATTACTTACTAGGCGAGCTGGGTTACCTGAAAGGTAGGTAGGTATTGGGACCATTGTACACGAACCGTCAGGGGAACCCAAATTCGGTCCTTCGTGACAATATCAATACACGCTTGGCGCAGTTGGGAGAACACCGACCTCTGAACCAGGATCATACGAGGCCAGTCACGTCCCCGCCCCGTCATCTCTGACCACTGTAACCGGATATTGCATGCTCTGGCACTGAAAATGGCACCTTGAATGGCACTTTGTTGGGTAACAAATACAAGACACAGTCAGGTGTACTGGTTGCGGGCGGCTTGCATTACTGGCCGTCCGCCTGTTTGTTTTTCCGGTGCACTCATCGCTGGGCGATGGCGTTCAAGTCTTTCGCACTTCGTAGGCATATGTTAAGGCACTTGCGAACATGGAAATTCCGGTGAAATTAAAACCCATTTATAAAACGATGATGCTGAAAACTCCGCCGACTTGGCGGCCGATACGAGAAACCCCCCGATCGGGCCAGCAACTACGTTTCCGATACCATTGCCACAATTGAGCAGAGCGAAGACGATGGGTCCGGCCGTCACATCATCGGTGATGACGGTACTCATTCGGGCCCAGGTGGCGGTGAAACCAGCGGCGAAGAGCCCGTACACTGTCGCGAAGGCAACGAGTACCAGCAGCGACTCTACTGATTCCCACAGCGTGAAGCAGGCCACCGCAGCAACGACGGTGGACAGGCAACCCAGCATATTGAGAGGAACCCTATGATCGGATAGCGCACGCAAGACAAACTGACCGGTGACTTGGGACACACTTATGAGAGCGATGAAAACCGCACCACACTTACCACCTCGCCCGAGTGATGATGCATAGGAGGGCAGATAGAGCGAAGGGAGGAAATAGCCGAACCCCTACCAAAAGTTCGAAACCGAATATACCCACAAGAGTGGCGCCCGAAAGAAGGACCAACTAGTCTTCGGCGTCGTGGACCGCGCAGATGCGGGTAAGCGGCCGTTTAAGAGCGGAATGAAGGGCGCATTGAGCAAGACGATAGCCACGGCAACGGCACGGAGGGCGATTTGTAGCCGTATTTGACCAAGAGGGCTTGAAGGACGAAGGGAATGACAGAGCTCGACACACCAAACGCACCGCATAGTAGGTCATAGGCCCTGCTACGACGGGTAACCCAGTCCTCATTCACCATGCTGAGGATGGGATAATAGAAGACGAGAAAGCCGACCCCGTAGGCGACGCCTTGCGTGAGTATCGGCACCTCTAGTGTCTTCGCAAAGGACCCGGCGACGAGCCCGAGAATACAAATAGACCCCGAGGTTTGGGGCAGTGGTGCCAACTATGGAATGCGATACAGGGCTGGCATGGACGTACACCCGACGACAATCATGTGCCGGCGGCGGCACTGCCAACGCTCGATGACAGGCATGATGAGAGGCGCTCCGAGATAACACCAAGACCGAGGCAATACCAGTGGCGACGACAGAGACATAGCGATTATCCGCAAACTCTGGGACATGGAAATAGTAGGTACCTAACTCTTGGAAGACACCGAACGACAGCAGGAAACTCGGCAGCGATGCTGGTCAGTACTTTCAGCTCGCATGCCTGCTGAACAGGAGGTATGAGGTATACGTTAGAGTTGGGATTCACCCCGTAGCAAGGCCTCGAAGACAAAAGCAGCCCAAAGCAGCGTCCAGGCCCGAGGACCTCTGTCTACGGGTGGCAGCTCGGCATGTCCTGACGACCGTCGCCCGTACCAGGCACTGTATCTCGAGATGGAGAGGGCGCTGCCGGCACAGTGGTCACGGACACCAGCTCAATATCTGTAGTACTCATGACGAAGGTACGAAGGGTAACAAGGTACCTCGGGCGTTTAAAGTCCGCGACGTAATGATTGTCAGGTTATGTACATAACATAGCTGCCTCATAGTCATACGTAAAAAGGCCATACAACTCAATGCTCTCATGTACACCACGCGAGGTGGGACCATACACGTAGGTAGCATTCCACAGGTCTGCCACCGGCCGAGGTTGGAGCTACTTGCTCTAGCATAGCACTGCCGGGCCAATGGGTGGGCGTTGAGGCCTGTGAGCAGTGAAGAAACCATGGACTTGATATGTATGTGTGACGATTTACCATTCCACATGGATCTTTCCGTCTAAGACAACTGCAGGCTGCAGCGAAATTCATAGCGAAGGTTGACTACGGTACATCAAGTAGTTAGCACGTTGTTCTGAACAGCTAAGATAGACACATCCAAGCTCAAGACCAAAGGCCTGGTTCGTCGTCTGGTTTCGGGCCAGAGCTATGACAGTGGACACAAATGTTTCAAACAAGGGATGCCTCTTTAAACGGCACCATGGTGTACAGTCGACTGCAAGTATCAACAGAGGATATGACGAAGTCTGCTAATAGAGAAGGGAGAGTAGAATGTCACAACGTTTGTAAACAACTTCTAGTTTCAATATTTGCCTCGATCTACTAAAGGTGGTTGGATGAACCTTCGTGTGTTTTATCTCAGGTGAACAGATGGGGTGCGCGGCCATGAGCACCGGGCCGGGACCGACTGGCAAGCCTGATCCTTATCCCCATCAGCTGCCAGAAGCACGGACTCCAGACGGGGAAAGCTGGGCAGGGTGGAAGAGTCACAGCCCGAATGCTGATTCGGAGGCAGTCGAGCAATTACTGCGGACTAGGTAGTTGACTCAGGCTCACGTCGGCTGCCAATCGCGACTACTTCCGTACATCAACGCGTGTCTTCTGGCTGCGAAGGGAGATGCGAGAGATGAGCATCGCCAGTGTAGGAATAAGGTACCTACAGTCAGCCGAATGAATCATCTATGCTCGAGGACGGCTGTTCTGGTTGAGTTGAGGCATCGGTGAATGCGATGCCGGCTACTCGGGTCTGTGGTTTTCCTTCGTGGTCTCCTTTTCCCTCCTTCTTCTTTGTTTCCGTCGCCCCCGTCGCCCGTCTCCATTCCCGTCGCGTTGCTGGCTCGCTGCAGGTGCTATTTTCACCCCACCAAGAACCCCTCCACGGCCACAGCCGCCGGCTGCTGCAGCTGCGTTCCAAACACGACAAACACGACAAACACCACCACCTTTTTCACCTGCAGCCCGCTACTCGTACCACTGCCACGCCCGCTGCTGCCCGTCTGCCCCTCCCCCACCAAAATTTGTGTACGAACATCGACAGCGACAGCAACAACAACAACAACAACATCAACCACAATTCCCGGCTGCGACGACGACGACAACAACAATTCCGACAACACTCGACAACGACTCCGGCAACATCATCGCCATCATTCCCACATACTTGTTCCATTCCATATTCCCTGGCATCATCGAACTTCGCCCTCCGCCTTTCATCTCGCCGGCTCTTCTCCACCCAGGCTGCGAAAGCCACAGACACCAAAACCTCCATCGCCAGCTCAGTTGTCGCCGACATGGCTGACCCCGCCGCCCAGCTCGCCGCCCGACTCAACAGCCTCAGCCTGGCGCCCCTCGAACAGTTCCCCAATTGCTACCCCGAGCTCAACCCCCAGGACATATACCGCTCCCACATTACGTCTCTCCTGCACACCATCACCGGTGTCGACAGTAAGATCATATACAATGCTCTGCAGTGGACCACCTCCCTCGAAAAGGGCGACTTGATACTCGCCGTCCCCGCCCTCCGCGTCAAGGGCAAGCCCCAAGACCTCGCCGACAAGTGGCTGGCAGATTGGCCCGAGTCGCCTCTCGTCGAGAAGCCCGTCGCCCAGGGCCCCTTTATCCCCTTCTTCTTCAAACCCGCGCCCCTGACCGACTTCCTCATCCCCACCGCGCGTAAGCTCGGCCGTGCATTCGGCAACAACAGCGCCAACGGCCTCAAGGACGCAGCCGACCCCTCCAAGGGCAAGAAGCGCATCCTTATCGAGTTCTCTAGCCCCAATGTGAGTCATTGTCCTGCCCCCACGTTGATTCCGTCTCAGCCCCACCGGCTCAACTGACACATTTATCTCCCGCATACAGATCGCGAAGCCGTTCCACGCCGGCCACCTTCGCAGCACCATCATCGGAGGCTTTCTCGCCAACCTCTACACAGCCCTGGGCTGGGACGTAGTCCGCATCAACTACCTTGGAGACTGGGGCAAGCAGTACGGCATTTTGGCTGTCGGCTATGACAGGTACGGCAGCGAAGAGAAGCTCACTCAGGATCCCATCAACCACCTCTTCGAGATCTACGTCAGGACCAACAAGGATATCGCCGAGGAGAAGGAGGCCGCCGATGAGCTCAAGACCAACGGCAAAACGGACGAGGCGCAGGCCCTGCTCGACAATGGCACCGACGAGAAGGCCCGTAAATACTTCAAGCTCATGGTCGACGGCGACAAGGACGCTGTTGCTCTCTGGCAGCGCATGCGCGACCTCAGCATCGAGAAATACAAGCAGACCTACTCCCGCCTCAACATCCACTTCGACGAGTTCTCGGGCGAGAGCCAGGTTTCCGAGGACGCCATGAACGCGGCCGCCACGAAGATGCTCGACATAGGCATCGCCGAGGAGTCTGAGGGCGCCCTCATCGTCGACTTCTCCAAGCACGTCCCGGGCAAGGCGGGCAAGGCACTCGAGAAGCCTATCATCCGTAGGAAGGACGGCACTGCCCTCTACCTGACCCGAGACATCAGCGAGCTGCTGAACCGCGAGGACAAATACCACTTCGACCATCTCACATACGTTATCGCCTCCCAGCAGGACCTGCACGTCAAGCAGTTCTTCAAGATCGTCGAGCTCATGGGCTATAAGGACATCGCCGCCAAGGTACAGCACATCAACTTCGGCATGGTCCTGGGCATGAGCACCCGCAAAGGCACGGTCAAGTTCCTAGACGACATTCTTCGTGACGTCGGCGATTACATGCACGACGTCATGCGCAAGAACGAGGAAAAGTACAACCAGGTCGAGAACCCGGATGCTATCGCCGACATCATGGGCATCAGTGCCGTCATGTGCCAAGACATGACTGGCAAGAGGTGAGTATCTCTTCCCGCCCCCGCACGCATGCGATGGTCCCTGCTCACATTACCTTCACAGGATTAACAACTATCACTTTGATATGGCGATGATGACATCCTTCGAAGGAGACACGGGCCCTTACCTCCAGTACTCCCATGCCCGTCTGTGCTCCATCACTCGCAAAGTGAACCTGAGTGAGGAAGAGATCGCATCGGCCGATCTGTCCCTGCTCACAGAAACACATGCTATTAACCTGGTGCGTGTACTATCGCAATGGCCAGATACGGTACAATACGTCTCCCGCACGCTGTAAGCTCTTGCGCCATCCCGTCATGACCTAGTGACTGCTTCTGACCGCCTGTTTAGCGAGCCGACGACGATATTGACCTACCTGTTCAAGATGACGCACGTCTTGAACTCGAGTTATGATCATTTGAACATTATTCGATCCGAACCCGAAATCAAGAAGGCCCGTATGGCCCTTTACGACACAGCTCGTCTCGTCCTCAGCAACGGCCTGCGCATACTCGGGCTCACCCCGGTAGAGAGGTAAGCGCCTCCCAATCCAAAATCTATCAATTTGCTCCCGCTGACATTGTCATACCTTGCTTCAGGATGTAAATCCTTTCATTTATTGAATATCTGGTGAAAAATCGACAAGACAAGCCAGCTCTGGTCGTTGGCCCACGCGATGGCGGTTGATGCAGCCACACGCCGTGCAAGAGGCGCCGTGGTCTCTGACATGGTGCCTCGCCTGGCGCCGACTATGCGGTGTCGTCTATATGCCGAAAGCGCGAAGGATCGCCACCAGATCGCACCAATAGTTGTGGTACCGTGTGGCGTAATGGCCTCGTAGAATTGGACCGGCCATGATCTACTGAGCAAGGGTACATCTTATAAACTTGAATAAACTAGTCGTCGGTCTCGCCCTCGAACCCCCCGCTCAGGGGTAAAGCAAAGAAGTCCGGCCGAAGGCTTGGATGCCCCCCTGAGTATCATTCTTTGTGTGCACAACAATAGTGGTTTGATGTCATATTTTGTGATAGTACGTTCCCGACGCCGCCATCTCTCGCATTGTGTCATCCCACACCCTCATATTGCTTCAGACATTCTAGCTATACCTCTGCCGATTAAGTTCTAGCCATCGCGGCTTTGAACGGCTTGCGCCCCTCATCGTCCGTCTCATTCCGGTTTGGCTTTCTCAATCTACGCTCTAACGGCCGTTGTTGCGGTTTTCAGGGATTTTGGACCCGTCTGAGCCACCTACGCATGGGCACTGACAGATTCCCAACTGTGGTGAGATTCGCGCTTTAAGCTTCGGCTTTTTAATTTACACTCTCTTCAGCCCCGAAACGTGCAGGGCGGCCAAGTCGCCGGTCCGCGCCGGTCTTGTACCTGTTTCGAGACCCATGCTTGCCTGTGCGTTGAGCTGGACGAGGGCGTAGGCCTCGCTGTCTCGCCGTCGCCGAAGCTAAGATTCCTTATGCCGTTACTTCTTCCGTACTCCCTTCTGTGCATTCGGTATCAGTGGCATCGTGCGTGATCTGGTGCAGCTGAGCGGCTCTGTCAATCTGCTATTGGCATATACCCCTCACAGAAATCAGGTATACACTACACACATCTGTCGGCACATTTTTGCCGTGGCAAAGATCACGGCCCTAGAGGCATGACCGGTGACGACCTGAGTGCATATCGGGACAGGCTGTAGGCCATTACATTTTGCCACTTTCACGGCAAGACGGACTCTACTTTCTTCAGCGATGACATTCGTTACGCTCCCCGACAGTCGTTCGATCTGGACCCTGGACAATGCAAGAGTGAGCGGGCCATACCGTACTGCCGTTGCATTAGCAGGCAGCGCAAAGGAGAGGAACAACAGACGAGGAGCACCGGGAGCCTCTCTTCTCAGACACACTCAAGCCCATCTCTAACGAACTTTCCGTCGTGGCGGTCCCAACTTGTCCCACCAGACTTAATCGCCGCGGTCCCTAGCCCCCCGTGCTGCACAAGCAGCCGCTCGGATCTTGAAATAAACACCTACACAGTGGAGCGATACAAGCTTTCCAGACGGGAATCTCTAACAAATCATTATCATGCGGTGGTTCCCGAACTCAATCTCGCAGGAGGCAAAAGAAAGCCCACAATGACTAGCGTCGCAGAGTCTGGGTTCTTGAGCAATAAGTCTTGATTCTGTACGACTGCCCACAAACTGTGGCCATGCGGATTTTCCGAGCGATATCCAGGATACCCTTGTCACGCCCTGCACTGTCGACCTTCTCTTCGCACCCTGTACAGTAGCACAAATCATGTATTCATCATCGACGATACGATGGACTTGCAAGAATGTGTGCTGGCACCATTCGGACGGAGTGACATCCCGGAGTGCCCTCTTATTATAGCCAGCCAACATGAGGCCTTGGGTCGGCTTTGCTTGAGATATGTCGCCCCCCTCTGGCTGTGGTTATATCAGCGAAGGGATAGACTTTCATCTATATTCTGACCGGTTTATTCTGGCTACTGGCTCGGCGAATGTGCCCCTCGTAGTAGTTGGTGTGTATATCATCGCGCTGACCTTATAAAGACGTCTCAAGAGGTTGTTTCATCAACCTTGGCGCACTGTTGCCCTTTCTTCTTGATATCGGGACACACATATCATCTTAAGTCGGCGAAGGTCCCTTTCTTCTCCAACCCGACTCTGGTCACGATGGCTGTAATTCCTGTTCTCCTGTTTATAGCTTTACTACTTTATGTACTCCACTTGAAGTTGAAAGAACGTGAACTGGCGAGGATTCCGGCTGGTGCTCGCCCGCTTCCAGGTCCTAAATGTGAGTAACGGCAGTCTCTGATAGATGATGGCAACAGGCGCCCTCTCGTTGACAAAGGACAACGGTGAGCTAACCATACATTAGGTTATCCAATCGTGGGCCGCGTGCACGACGTACCGCCAGACGCATCGTGGCTCAAGTTCTATGAGTGGAGCAGAGTGTATGGGCCCATCTATCAGATGGAAATATTCGGCAGCGTACATGTATGGATATCATCTGAGCAGATTGCGCATGAACTACTCTCCAAGCGATCTCAGATCTACTCGGATCGACCGCAGATACCCAATCTACCAGACAACCGCACCAAGGGAGATTATCTTGCATTGATGGGCCGAAACGGTATATCTCATTTCTCAAAATCTTGCGCCCGACGGCATAAGGGAGTTACTGAGACGTTGACATGGATACAGATACGTGGCGGCGTCAACGCAAACTCGCTGCGCAGCTCATGTCCATATCCGCCAACGCGGCACTTCATGACTACCCACGCAAGGAACGTGATCGCTTCTTATATCTGCTTTCCACGGACACGTCTGAATATCGCGAATGGATCGAACAGTTCACATCTCGTACCGTCGCCCGTCTGTCATGGGGCAGCCCACATTCCGCTCAAAGCCTTCGCGTCACGACTACCGGCCTCCTCGAGACCATCAGCCCTTCGGGAGCATTGCCCAACGTCATCTCTTATCTCATGCACATCCCAACGTTTCTCAGTCCATGGAAGAAGAAGGAGAACGCCCGCCACGCCGTGGAAGCCAGATTGCTCAAGGAGAACGTCAAGTACGTGCATGATCGCATCGATGACGGTAGTGCCGAACCAAGCTTCGTGCGGACTTACATCGACGGACTGAGAGCTTCCGGCGACAAGGCGAAATGGGGCGATGAGTCGGAGGCGACTTACGTCGTGGGACAGATGGCTATCGCCGGCGCCTTAACGATAGGTTCTCCAATACAGAGCTTCTTGCTAGCCATGTTGCATTATCCGGGTTGGCAGAAGAAACTACAGGATGAGATTGATCTTGTTTGCGAAGGTCGCTGTCCGCAGTGGGAGGACAGACATAAGTTACATATGCTCAGAGCTGTCGTCAAAGAGGTCATTCGATGGAGACCCCCCGTACCGACGGGCATCCCCCACGCCATTGAGCAGGATGACGTGTGGAATGGATACTTCATACCGGCCGGGGCGACGATACATGCTTTAGAGTGGTACGTTCATGCACCAATTAATCAAAAAGGGAGCTGAAAGGCAACTGACGACACTAGGGGCATAACGCGCAATGAGGAGATGTATCCAGATGCCGAAACGTTCAATCCTGCCAGATGGCTTGAGCCGGAGTATCCCACCTACAAGGAGCCACTCACTCTGCATCCGAACCTTAATGGCTTCAGTCAGTTCGGCTTTGGACGGAGGACCTGTCAGGGGGTGCCGATCGTCGAGATGGACCTATTCCTCGTGATGGGCGGGGTTGCGTGGGCATTTGACATCGTCAAGAAGAGAAGGGATGATGGATCTGAGGTGTCTGTCCACTGGAATGATTATACACCGCTTCTCATCGCGAAGCCGGCGCCGTTCGAGTTCGACGCCAACGTGAGAAGCGAGGTGAAGAGACATTTGCTGAAGAAAATGTGGGAGAGCGGCATGGGAGAGGACGACCGCTCGGAGGAGGCACAGCGAACGAGCGACGAAGATATCAGACGATACCGGGAGCAGGTCGAGGAAGATGAGAAGAGGATATATGAGCACGAGCAAGAGGGACAGAGCGACGACACATCGAGCGATCGTGGATCAGACACGACGGGTACCAACTCGACCAGTGGCTCGGTCACATCCGAAGAGGAAGGAGAGATCAATATTTGGGCTTAGGAAACTACAGCACTATTCGTCTGGTGGAACTGTCTGATTTAGAGTCCAGCGACGAGCGTGTATCTTAATACAGATAAGTATACTACAACAACGCACGGTGTTGGTTTATGGATATGTGGCTGCCACCTGCGGCAGTTGGCTACAGCCAACTGACGTAAGGTGGTAGCCCTGGTAGTGGCCTGGTGGCCTGACGGATTCAATCCCACGCCGGGATTAGTACCTCAGGCACCAGCCAGGTAGTGGTATATAACCACGTACCTTAGCCGTACGTAGCTCAACCATAACATTAATCAATCAACAACAACCACCTTCACTTCATCACCAGTATCGTACGTACGTAGTGATTAGGTGATTAGGTGATTATATTCACCCTACACACGGCGATTTTTCTCTCGCCTACAGTCGGCTACATGCATAAGACTCTTTTTTGAGAAGATATATGACTTCATTTTCCTCTCAACCAAATAAAGGACTTTTTGCTAGGGATGAGTGTGTAGTCATTAAGTAGATTGAGCTATCTTGCTAGGCTTCTGGTATAGAAATTTTAAGCATCGAATGATGGAGTACATCTGATCGATCTCTTTAGCTGACATATAGAAGCTAGTTCACTTTACTTGTGTGAGCAACTCACATCACCTCTTCTTTGCATTTCCGTCGAGGATAATATGTTGAACTACGGTCAGAACGCTGAATCTGCTAGCAGCTATCAACCAATAAGTCTGATGGACAATTGAAAAACACATATGCTGCGCCTCAGCCTGCAATTAATGATGGTTCTTACACAATCTGGTTTTCAGTGTCACGAGATATAATTGATCTACTCACAGCAAAGTGACGAAGATTAGACACGTCCTCAAGTGTGTTAACGCGCGCGACTCGCACAGGTATAGAACTTTCGTAGTCACATGCCACCAGCCCCGGATCTGACGCACAAGAAGCACATGCTCCTGTACAACGATTAAGCAATTGGCACTGGACAGATTGGCGGCGGGTGCTGGTCATACATCTGCGTGATATATAGAGCGAGATCCACGGTGTTGCGGAATCAGGCCCGTTTGCAGGCTGCACGCCGGTCCCATGCCGCTCCACACTGACTGTGACTCTATGACTTACTGCATATCCAACCCTTGCTTGACTTTGGCGCCGACCTGCACGTAAATGACATCCCTAAAGAACTTCAAGTTGTGATACAGGATGGTGGTCGCCCGGCACCCGATATCAGTGGAGCGGCACAGGCAAAAAGGCTGGAGAGCATTGATGTTGCCAGCTGCTTAAAGCAGACGCTCGACGGGTGAGCTCAAAGACATTCGCGACTCGCCGCTTGAAGGTGGCGCAAACCTCTGGGGGGGATGCCGAGGGCTTCGCAGCCTGGGAGTTATTCTTCGAGAAGGCGACCCCGGGATAGGTTTGGGAAGTGATCTAGAGCAGTGGACGGGCCCTGGCCATGGACCTCAATATTGCACTACTCGTCAGGCCTAAAATCGGCTTACTTCCGTGGTTCCGGTGTGGCTACGACCTACACGTTAAAGACATTAAATTGCAAAACGACATTAATTCGCAACCGTTTTTTTATACCTCGTTTTTAGCAATAAATGCACTAATTTAATATATATTACCGCTTAATTAAATAAATAGTTTTAGTATATATTACTAAGCCTAATTTTTAGCTTTTAATGTTTTAATAAATATAATTATTTTAATTTTATTAACGCGTATAATTTTTATTTATTTATATTAAAACAATAGTTTTTAAAGCCTTTTATTACTATATTTTTTACTAAAATCTATATTTTATAATAGTTAAATATCGGTACTACTGTTATAAAACGCGTACCGGCTTAATAAACCGTATTAACCCGTAAATATTAAATGCCTTTAACGAAAACCGTATACGTATTGCCGTCCGGTATATAAAAAACCGTTTTAAAAACTTCGATAATATAGCGGCGCTAACGAAATACTATAATATTAAATATTTTACTTTACGATTTTGTTTAAATAGTAAAAAGTTATAATTTTAAAATAATAGTAATAATATATTATTAAATAAAGCTAAAAATTTAGCTTTTTATATTTAGCTTAACGTATAAATAGCCGTCGGTACGTTAGTATTTTTTCGTTTTGTATTATATTATTAATATTTAATATTTTAGGCATTTTTATTATTTTAAATCAAATTACTATTTTGGCTAATTAATTATTAAAATTTAACTATTTTAAATCTATAGTTTTTAAATAATAAACGTAACGATATATATAAAGGCATATTAAAATATTTAAATTAAAAAAAACGAAGCCTAAATCTATTTTATGTAAAGCCGCCGGTAATTAAAACCTTTTAAAAACTTTATTCTTTTTATTTTAACGAACCGTCGATAAATATAAAATAATAGCCGATAATATATAAAATAATAATAAAACGGGTTATTATATTAGTATTAATAATCGAAATTAATACGTATAGTAGTATTAAAAAATATTAACGATATATTATAACGATTTTAATTAACGCAAATTAATAACCGTTATTAAAGCAGTTTTTGCTATAAGTAAAAAAATCGCGTTTTTTATTATTATATTTAGTATTAAAATTAAAATAAAACATATTATTACTTTATTTAGAAATAATACTACGTTATTATATAATTTATTTAATTATATCGATAATTAATTAACGTTAAATTAGTTTTATTATTTCGAAAAAAGGACGCGGCTTATTAATTTATTTAAAATAAAATTATTAGTATTAAATAATTATAAAAGTTATTGCATTATTAAGTTTTTTTAATTTTATATTAAGCATAACGTAAAGTTATTTTTATTATTTTCTTATTTTATAAGCTACGTATAGCCCTTTAACGTTAATATATTTATTTATTATAAAAAAACCTATTAAAACGCAATATTAAAGCATATTAACTTTAAAAACATTAATTACGGCAATATTAAATTTTTCGACGGCTTATTTAATATCCGGAAAATTAGTATAAAACGCAAATATATTAAATCTATATAAAAAAAAGCTGGCTTATAACCTATTAATGCTAATATAGTACTCGACCTAGTGCTAAATGCTTTATTTTTAGCATTTAATAATAATATATTCCGTAATAAACGAAATTATATTAATACGTTAAAAAAACAATTAATAGGTCGTAAAATATTACCGTAGCGTAAAAATCGAAAAAAAAGGCAACGTATAGTAATTAGTTTTAAAGCTAATATACGTCGCTTTTAAACGCCGTTACCGCTATTACTTTTATATAATAATAATAATAAATAAAGCAAATACGTTATTTTAGCTTTATTAATAAGCTATATATAACACTATATTAATTATATTATTGATAAAACGAAAAGGCATATATAAAAACGTATTTTATTAAACGAATTATTAACTTATATTATAAATAAACGTAATAAAGCTTTAAAATCGCTTGCCTTTATAGAGGTAGCTAATACTAACGAATAACGCTTAAAAAAAAAGCGAGATCTTATTAATATAAGTAATTAAGCACGCTTTTAAAATAAGCTAATAACGAAAATAGGTTTTATAGTAGTTAATAATACTAAATTATAAGCCGTAATAAACGAATTTAATAAAATTTAAATAAAGCGTAATAAATATTACCGCTTTATAAAAAAAAAAATAGTAATAAAAATAGCTGCTTTTTAACGATAGGTTAAAAGTTTTAAAAGCGATAAATTATGCTTTATTAAAATATAAAAAGCCCGTTTTAAGGCTTCGAGAATTATATCTCGTAAGCAGTTAGCTAATAAAATCGTACTATTTAAAAAAAAGGCTAATAATATAAATTGGCTGTTTTTAAAATATCGTAAAAAACGTTAACGGCGTTATAAAATATAGCACGAAGAAAAAAAGCGTGCTATTATTAATAAAGCGCGTTTATTTAATAACCCTATTAAGGACGTACGGCTAGATATATATTAGTACTTTTTAAAAAAGCTATTTTAACCGGCGACGCCGTAGGTTTATATAAAGCCTATATTAAATGCCGTTATTATTGCTTTCGTTAAAGGCAAAATAAATATAAATAGCTTTATAACTATATTAAATCCTTTAAAAATTAACTTTATAAAATTTAATATTTATAACGATAACTTCGAAATTAATAATAATAATAATTTTAAAACTAATAAAAATTAAAGTAATAATATAGACGCTAAATAAAATATAGCAAATATAGATTATAATTACGAGTAAAAAACTTTTGTTTAAATGCTATTTTTAACGGGAATTAAATATATAATTTCGTTTATTTAGGCCATTTCGTTAAAAAATACAGAAATCGACGTATTAAAGCCTAAAATAACGGGTTAATAATATTATATTTAATAGCGTTAAAAAGCTACTTTATTTATTTACTATAATAGTTTATCGTAATATTTTATAAATTCTAACCTTTTATAACTACGTTATTAAATAACTATTAATTTATATTAAAATAAAACTAATTATTTAATATATTTATAACTTAAACGATAAAAAAAATAACAGCCGTAGTAATAATATAAATCGGCGTAAATAATATTAAAACAAACGTCGGGATATAATATAAATAAAAACGGGGTAATAGTTATTTAATATATAATAATATAAATACTACCGCGTTTTATCGCCAAATAACGCATTTAATTAAAAACAATTTTATAAATATAAAATTTATAATATAATTAATATATATAAATTTTTACTAACGTTTTTTTTAAAAAACTACGTTATAATAACATAATATATAATTATATATTATAACACTATATAACTACGGTTATTTATATTAACTAGCTATTAATACTATTATTAATATTTAAAAAAAAACAATAATAACGTAACGTTTTAAATATATAAACTATATATAATTAAAAAATAATAAAACGTATATTTATATAAGTTTAATTAAACGGGCTTACGTAAATATACAAAAACTAATACTAATATTAAGCCTTATATAGCTAATTTTATATAATATATAACGCTTTTTAAAAAAACTACAAAAAGCATATATATAAATCTAAAAAATAAACTAGCTTATATGCCTTAATTATAAAATATTTGTTTTAGTTTTTTTTTTAATTTTAATTAAAGCAAATTTAAATCGGCGCGCGGGCTTTTATTTTTATACTAAAAATAAAAAAAAAACACTAAAAATATTATAATCGTTATTTATTTTAATACTAATAACGGCTTTAAAATAGCGTTACGGACTTACTTTTATATTTAATAATATAAAAAATCTAGTTATAACGTTATTATAAATTAATTAAAATATAGTTTTATGCTTATATTACCGAATTTAATTAAATAAATATACATTTATTTTAGTACGATCTTTATTAAAATCTATATATAAAATTTTTTAAAAACGGTTACGAATTAATATCGTTTTGCAATTTAATATCCCTAACGTATAAATCGTAGCTACACCGGAACCACGGAAGTAAGCCGATTTTAGGCCTAACGAGTACATAAGCCATGCTTCTCATCTTGAAAAAAGCAGATAGGATAGTTGCGATCGCAGAGTTAGGCCACTCTCGTTTGCGGTGTTTCATAATACGAACTGCATTTTTGAATTTTCGATAGGGTGCAGCTGCCAGTGATTAACACATCTCTGTTCTGCAAGGCCATCGCACCACAGACGGCGGGACAGGAAAACATCATGATATCGAATACCACTGATTCGGCTTTTGCGCAATGCTGAATCGTGTTCAACGAAAGGACATTGCGGCATGTTGGCAGACGGTTGGCTAGTTTTGCTCGACCGGGGTGATAATCGTCACCTCCTGATTCACATTGCGGCCAGGGTTGTGGTGAAAACGTAACCACTAAGGAGACGATCGGCAGATAAGATGGAAACCCATCGAGCTTGGCTCGCTTGGAAACCCGACCCCCAGGCTCAATTGCGAAGAGTTAAGGGAAGATAGTATTTGCGACCTAGAAAGACGTTGTTCGTGCATCCTCATTCTTCGTCCGAGCAATCGACCACCAACTTGCTCATGTCTTACAACACCTGAACGAGATCTTGGACCAACTCCTATTTTGCTAAACCCTTGCCGAGGCCCCTGCCTCATGGCGCTATGGAAGATATGAATGGAGCTTTGACCGAAAGCAATTTCGGCGATAAGACCTGTAATGCGATGTTGGCCCACGGCTTCTGTGAATACAGCATGTTCTCTCCAGGTTTCTACAGCAGAGCTACATGCAGTATTACTGTATCCGTAGTGCTGTGCTGATCTGCTGATCATCCCTTGGCTCTACCTTGGCTTGTGAGGCCTGCAATACTAATTCATTCAATGGGACGTCATTTTATCGCCATATGTTATCCAAGCATTATTACCAAGGTTCAGTACTCCCAATGTGCTAACACATAACGCTGGGACCTGGATGGATTGAACTCGAATAAATACCAGTCGAGATCCTTCTCCGCCTTGAACATACATACATACAGTTTACCTTCTGTGTTGGATTTACTGCCTATGTCTCGACATTTGCCCGGTCGCAGAATCAAGTAAGATGTATCTTTTGTCGGTCGCAGCGTTATTCTTGAGTGCCGTCATAGCACAGTCAACGCTATATTTTACGTGTAATTCAACACAAGCGAATGGATTCAGCCCCAAATGCTGCACTGATATTAACGGACAAGTGGGTGTGAATTGTAAGCCATCACGCCATGATCAGATCTGTCGCTAGTCCTCGGCAATTCAACGCTTTTCTAACAATTGCATGTGGTAGGTATCACTGCACACCAGATGGGCGCAACGGACCCTCTCTGGTCATGCAATCTATTCGTGTATAATATATCAGGATGCTGTCAGCCAACCGTGAGTCCTACCACGCCGCCTTCCAGTGTACCCGCGAGAAGAAGTTTGAATAAGAGGCTTGACTAACCCGTGATGTGATCCAGGGGTGGAAGAATCCAGACACGAACTTCACCCTCGACCTGTGCGCCACCAGCATTGACTAGGCGGAAGCAAACAACCCCACAATGCCTTGGAACATACCAACCACCGACAGAGAATGGCCTCAAGCAAAAGTCCTGGTCATGTATATGATTTGACGAGGGAATGAAAACATCACGAAAAGAAGACGAAGTTCTGAGCTCTGATGTTCTTATAAACTGTAAAGGGAAAAAGCAATGATAAATGGGTCAATCGCATCACGTTTTCCACTTGTTCTTGGCAAAGACTTGAATTGCCGTACCGACAACACGTACCAGTCCGTTGTGGGAAGGGCTTTGCTGTTGCTACCTTAATTATTGATGGAAGCAGTACGATATGCGGCACTTTGTCTTTGTTCATTTGTTTAGATGCTTAATGTCTAAGGCAAATAATGAAGACTTATATAGTGGTTGGACTGCGAGCACAATCAAGCCACTCAACGCTCTCTAAAGAGTATCCATTGAAGAGACTTCCTACAAAGACACCTAACTTTGTATGTATTCAAATGGTTGACACCCCACTGCTGTCTAGAACAGTAAATCTTCAGGTTTGCGCGTAGAACGGTTGGTACCTAAGGTTTGCATTCGGGTGTCGGGCACCAAATAAATAGCCCTACACTCTCGACCACATAGCCATACGACATCTTGATTCCTCCACTTTTCATTCTTGACATCCTCACAAGAAATTATTGGTTAATGCGTGAATTGTGATCACCTTCAAATGGTGTTTCGGTAGAAATGGCCTCCCATCCTTCCCCAAATTCAATGCTGGCTTTCCAAAGCGTGTCATTCCGGGATCTAGCATCGGGAGTAACAGTAATCTCCCTGAGTCGATCGCAGCATCGTGGCGCTAGTACATACACGAGGTCCACGAGGTCCACGAAGTTGATTAGAGGCCGCGGGCCATCGTGAAATGTAGCGTCTGCCACACAAGGATGGCCACTTCACGAGTCGCGGGGAGTTGAGGATCGTATGTAGAAACAATCATGTACGGTAACCGAGGCCTGATGCAGTAGCGTTAGCCGCCATTGCATGCGGGGCAGGCCCCGCGGGGGGACTATATCTACAGTATCACACTGCAGATCGAACCCCATGGGAACTCATGACGCTGCAGATCGACCTCAACCCTAAGGTTCTGACTTACTAGATACCAGAACTGCTTGTACCGAACACATCATCGACTTATCACAATACTTCTTTCCTGACGGCGAGGTTGCACTTCAGGACGCGACGAACACCGCCCAGCTAACACGTTTTGACCGTCATATCATATATGAGGCAACATGGCGGCCAGCATCCCTCCCCAAATGCAAAAGTCGATAGACAGCACGAGAGTCGAATATCGCAGACTCGGCAAAAGTGGTCTGCGAATTTCGGTGCCCATATTTGGTGCTATGAGCTTGGGCGACCCGAAGTCGTTGAGCTGGTCACTGAACGAGGAAGACGTAAGCCAAAACTCATTCATTCACTCACCAACATGTTCACTATCTGACTTCATACACAAACAGTCTCTTCCCCTTCTCAAATATGCTTACGATCATGGTATGAACACATGGGACACGGCGGACATGTACTCGAATGGCGCAAGTGAGGTCGTCATTGGCAAGGCCCTCAAAAAGTACGACATTCCACGCAACAAGGTCATCATCATGACTAAGTGCTATTGGGGCGTCGGTGAGGAGCCCGGATATGCTGGCTGGAAGCTGGGAGCCATCAGGGAGAAATCCAAGGATTACATCAATCATTACGGACTTTCGAGGTCTGCTATTTACAACGCGGTTGACGCGTCTCTCAGGCGGCTCGATACAGAGTACATTGATGTGCTCCAAATCCACCGCTTCGATCGTGAGACGCCAGTGGAGGAGACCATGGAAGCGCTCCACGATCTAGTGAAGATGGGTAAAGTGCGGTATCTCGGGGCGAGCAGCATGTGGTACGCCACCTCTACTCAGTTTATCACTAGCTCGCGCGGCCTTTCATAATCCTTTTAACTCTGATGACTTATGTTCCCAGGACCTACCAGTTTGCGCAGATGCAGTTCACGGCCGAGAAAAACGGCTGGACCAAGTTTGTCTCAAGTAAGTTCGAAGCAGATCCTTCGCTGAATCCCCAAAATACATGCATGCCGTTTCGGCGCGCATTTCATAATCGGAAGATGAACACAATCTTGCCCTCGTCTACCGTGATATTCTACCAGACTTCCACTCACATGTGCATATTCAGTGCAGAACCAGTACAACCTTCTTTATCGCGAGGAAGAGCGCGAGATGAACCGTTTCTGCAACGAAACAGGCGTCGGATTAGTACCTTGGAGCCCCCTATGCCGCGGACATCTGGTCCGACCGCCGAAAGATTTTGGCACCACGGCACGCAGTGCAGGAGAGAAAAACCAGGAGGGGTATGGCCACAACACGGGCCCTGGGCTAGAGCCAGATCTTACCATCATCAAGCGAGTGCAAGAGTTGGCCGAGAAGAAGAGCTGGACGATGACCGACGTTACCCTCGCGTGGATCAACAAACGTGTGACCAGCCCCATCGTCGGGTTTTCTAGCACGAAGCGCATGGATGAGGCTTTCGCGGCGCGTGGCAAGACCCTAACAGATGAAGAAGAGAAATACCTGGAGGAGCTATACCAACCGAAAACCGTATCCGGACATGCATGACCTACAACATATGAGTTATCCAGGCACGGAATAGACTGTACAATGTTCGTCGCGAGACTTTAAGAATTGAAGATAAGGTGACAGTCAATCCAAATAAGCTCTCTCTAACTACGCCTCACCTCGCTTGGGGGTTCAAGATTCGCCCCAGAGGTCAGAGCCAAGACAAGCGAAACAATGTCATTGGTTTGGTGATTAGACAACATTCATATAATTGAAGTCGTGTCATGTCATTGTGTGTTGGCTTTAATTTTGCTTCGCCCCAGCTCGCCACTTATCTCAAGCTTTGGAACTCAACCTAAGCTCTGCAAGCTGTCCACTCCATCCAGGACCGCCGCCACCACCAATTTCTGCAATCGGTGCCTCAATCGCAACAGGCGCCCACACCAAGTCTTCTCCGTTGATGCCCAGGACCGCCCGAAACTCTTCTTCTTTCTCCGCCTGGTAATCGACTCCTGGCAGTTCTGCATCCCAACTGGTAGTCTGTACGGAAGCGAACGTCTGATTGCCTCGCCCTGATAGCTGTAGATTGACCCACGATCCGATGGGCACGGTCAAGTTGAGACGATAGTAGTTCCCAGACGCGAAAAGCGTAAGGTTCGGGGTTAGCATTAGTGACGAGTCAGTGCCAGAAATGAGGCTCGCGTCTTCGTCTGCCGTGCGGACGCGTAGCTTCAGCGTGAGCGTATAGTCGCGGCCCTTGGACGCGAAAGGGGTTCTGAAAACACAGTCTGGGTTGATCGCAAAAGATTGCATGACGTGTGTCACGGGGCAATTTGTGTAGGCGTTGTAAGCATTAGGAGATTGGTCCGGGACGGTCATCATAGCTGCCGGTTCGTTCGAATCGCTGCCTCGTACAGAGGTCGATGGTTGTAAGCTGCTGTAGTGAAATATTATCGTAGAGTTGGATCGAATGTTGCGATCCAAATTTTGACCCGGTATGAGAGCATGGAGTGTGGGAAATACGAGATTGAACTCGACGGGTGAGAGATCGCCTCCCCATTGCTTGTCTGCTAGTGCTGGGATGCCCTCACGCCATGCATAGTAGGCCTCACTATACACTGATGCGTTGGGACCGAAGTCGTTCCAGAGCGGAACGATCGACCCGAGTACGCGTGGATTGTCTCTGGCGGGATTATTAGTACTGTTTTTGGCATCGAAAATGTTGGGCTGCCAGCGGGCATGAGATGCTGGATCGCCGGTGAAGGTCTTCTCAATGGGCACTGTTTGCGGATAGCTCCCCGACCATTTATTGACCACATAGAATGTGTCGTCCGAATTAAGAACTGAATAGTTGTTCTTGATGTAGTCGAATAGAGGATTATCTTCGAAAAATTCCCCTACTATCCCATTAGCGTGCAGCACTTGCACAACGCAGCACGAAGTCTTGTGAGTTTTGCAGCAACTTACAATGTTGAATGGAGATTTCAGTGCTAACATTATCATACGTGGGCTTTGGAGGGAACGTTCCCCAAATACGAGTATGCTTGCCTGCTGTCTCTGATATGAAGGTAGCCATCTCATCCACGAAGTGATTGTAGTCGTTGACGTTGGCCGTGTACTCATCCGCCCCAATATGAACTGTCTTAGACTGGAACCAGTCTAGGAAAACACCCCAGATCGATTTCATAGTCGGAAGGGTCTCGGGATGAGAGATGTTCAACAGCGAGAGATCAGTGCTTAGTCCTATCTCGGGTTTCCACTGGACTATGGGCAGTGCATGGCCTGGCGCTTCGATTTCGGGAATAATGGTAACTCCCCGCTGGGCGCATGCTGACTGGATGTCTTCAAATTGCTCTTTGGTGTATGACTCGTTTTTGTAGTTGTTCAGGCCGGCGACTTCTGTAGACGCGGACCAAAGACGGAATCTAGCGTACAAACTGAGGGAGTCTTCTCTGGAGTATAAATCGACATTGTTGTAGAGATTATCGCTGAGATGTAAGTGCAGCGTATTCTGCTTGAAGAAACTCATATAGGAGCATAGTTCAATCAGAAACTAGGATGATTGCGCCTGATGTCAGTCATTATACGAAACGCGGGAACGACGCAAGCTCGCGCTGACCTTGGGAGGGTAAAAGTGTCGACCAGCGTCAAGCATCATTCCTCTGGTTGACCATCCAGGAGCATCGACAATGCTCCCCAGGGGGAGAGCGCTATCTGTGAGGATTGCAAGTTGCAGCAGTGTCCGACTCCCCCACCACAAGCCCAAAGGGCTGGGACCAGAAATGTTTACGCCAGTGGGTGTGATGGACAAGGTGTAACCTTCAGAAGTCGGTCTGCCACTGACATCAACATATTCACTTGAGTCGTCAATGGTCAGGTAAATAACATCTGTCCGTTCATCTTCGGTCGTCGAGATTATGGGCCCATGACCCAGAACATGAGAAAAATCGTCAGCGAAAGTTCTGGCGAATTCACTCAAAGATGGTGGAATCAGAGTCTCGCCATTATCGTCCCGGCAGTCAGAGAATTCTTCAGGGAAGGCGATCCATTTGATGGAAGAAACGTTATATGTTCCATTTGAGGATGCTGTGAAGGCTATAGCTGGTATCGTGGGCATTCGCATCGACGCAACCCCTGGCTTGGCGTGTCAGTAATGGTGGACTCACTCATCGAGCGTGACATTTAATACCAACCCCAGAGCACACTGATGATATACAGCCAATATCTGTATATGAAATTCATGATGTACGAAGGCATATCGGCGAGAGACGTCTCACCGAGCAGGCAACTATTGAGGGACGGCCAGACTACCTTGCGAATGAATATAGGGGGTTTGGTGCTGTCCTATGATGCAAATGTGACTACTCGCCTGCTCAAGTGATATGACGTATCAATGCAGAGTCGGGCCATGACGGTAGCGAGATAAAGATGCAAGCAAGCTTGGGTTGGAGATAGCGGGTCGCGATATGGCATATGTTACATTGAACGGCTATGATATAAAGAGCGGCAATGTGGCTAGGGATTGTGAGGGGCCACCAAGGATGAAAAGGTTGGCATCCTTCAAGAAGTTCTCAATCATCTACCTAAGGTAACATAGGCAAATGCGCTTGTTTGAAGAACACATGTGAAACAAGCTGTTGAGAAAATAAGGCGATGGCTTCATGCGCATGAGGTGATGACCAGTCGGCTGTGACGCTGTGACTCGAGCCTCGAAGCTCCAACTTGGCACATGCACGACATGGAGTCTCATTACTCCGACTGCTGAACTACAAGATGATTGACTCTTCTTTTGAAGGCAATGAAATATCGGCCTAATATTAGCTGAATAAAGCAGAAAAGGGGGGATAGGAATGGAGTATCCCAGAAGAGATGCCTTGGAGTAGGTGCCGTGCGTATTCCGATACCTGAGGACTTCTGTGCTATTGTGTCACGTAACCTGATGTTAGGAGGTATCTTACCGAAGACGATAAGAATCTATCGAGAGGATACTAGTATCCCGTGTCATTGGCCAAACTTCATTTTGATGATCCGTTCACAGAGACGATCCGCACTCCTTACTATCAGATGATAGTCAGGACCAAAGGGTATTAGGTACCTAAGGGTTCAAATAAGCAATCGATAAGTCGCTGGTTTGTAAGGTTGTCCCGCCGAGCAGTCGAAAGTGATCGAGGAGCAATGGCGGGGTACGGAGGGGCAAAAGGGTCGAACATGGATTGGGATAGTTGACTGGATGGGGTTCTAGAGGGTACTAATATTTTTCGACAAATCACAGGGATATTGTTCTCGCTTTGACTCATCGCAAACTCCCACGCTTTTTTTTCCCTTTTTTTTTTCCGTTTCTTTTTTGCCAGATACTCTCTATGAGGAAGTAACTAGTTCGAACCATGCCGGGAGTGGTAAAGGATAAGGAGCAAAAGGACGCGCACAAGGTCGTGGTTGCACCACATTACATCATACGGATGGCATCAGCTTTCGCCGAGATCTTAGTCATCCAAGCACAGCACATAGCTCAATACTAATGAAGTGCCAGAAGTCTACCTACTATGTAGGTAGGTACATTATCGTGTATGCACATTCATTATAAAATGTCGACGTGCTCCAACTGAACATTCAATTTTAACCCCACATGCTGATCGTCTTCACAGCACGAGTCTATTCCACTTAGTCCAACAGTCTCCATTCCTGATCATTCAATTGGTAGAGCTGCTGTCTCCCGGTCGCATTCATACGCATCGTGATCCAAGCATCCGCTCATCTTTAATCATCAAGAATATCCCTAGGCTGAAGTCTTTTCGGACACAGCACAACACAACTCTCGACACTTCACCCCAATACCGCAACCATGCCCGGGAGCATGCCGTTCAGAATGCCCCATGGCATTCCTCCCGTAAGCGCAAAGCCACGTGATGCACATGCAGAGCCTGAATTTGAGGGGGACCCAGAGCCTGAGCACGGCGACAACGACGACGGATCTGACCTCGGCGATATCTTCGATGAAGACATGGACGAGGAAGATTACGAGGGTCAGGCCGATGTGTCCCGCAACTTCAACCGCCAACAGCCCGCCTTCAACGCAAACCCGCATCGCCCGAAAGCCAACACAACCCACAACGTCGACGACCAGATCTCCGCCCTCTCCAAGCACGCCGCCAAGATCCGCCTCGATGATGTCAAGGATGGCCAGACCCGCGACAAGGACAAGGCCGATCGCGCCACCGCCGACCAGGTCCTCGACCAGCGCACCCGCATGATCCTCTACCAGATGATCAACCGCGGCGTGTTGGCCGAGGTCCACGGCGCCGTGAGCACCGGAAAAGAAGCCAACGTCTACGGTGCCATCGCCTTTCCCGAGCACGACGACAATGCAAGCGAGGGCTTAAAAGTAGAAGTACAACGTGCCGTCAAGGTCTACAAAACAGCCATCCTCAGCTTCAAGGACCGCGAGCGCTACATTACCGGCGAGCACCGCTTCAAAGGCGGCGCTGACAAGGGCAACAACCGCAAAATGGTCAAACTATGGGCCGAGAAAGAGTTCCGCAATCTGCGACGCCTGCACCAGGCCGCGATCCCCTGCCCCGAGCCGATCGCCCTCAAGCTTCACGTCCTCGTCATGCAGTTCCTCGGCGATCGCAAGGGCTGGGCATACCCACGCCTGCGTGACGCTGCCGATATCGATTCCGAATCCTACGCGTCGCTCTACACACAACTGCTGGCCATCATGCGCCGCCTGTACCAGGTCTGCAAGCTTGTCCACGCCGACCTCAGCGAGTACAACATCCTCTACCACGCCCACCGCCTCTACATTATCGACGTTTCACAGAGCGTCGAACACGACCACCCCCGCTCACTCGAATTCCTGCGCATGGACATCAAAAACACCGGCGACTACTTCCGGAGGCAAGGCGTCGACACGCTGTCCGACAGGGTCGTTTTTGACTTTATCACCTCGCCCCAAGGGCCTGTTGAGGAGCCAGATCTGCAGGAGGCTATCGAGAAGCTCTACAATACACGGGCTGAAACCGCCAACGACGACAAGGCAAAAGCGGAGCAAGAAGTCGACAATGAGGTCTTTAGGCAGCAGTACATTCCTCAAACCCTCGAGCAAGTCTACGATATCGAGCAAGACGCTGAGCGTATTGGCCATGGCGAGGGTGACAAGCTTGTCTATCGCAATCTGCTGGCAGACCAAGTTGTGCTGCCCAAGACTGCAGAAGGCGACAATGCTTCCGATGCAGACGAGGGTGTTGCTCTCGATACCGACGATGACAGCGACGAGACTAGCGATGACGAAAGCAAGTTCTCTAAAGGCACACCCCGTGGCAAGAGATTTGAGGATAAGGAAGAGAAAAAGGTCAGTGTGGAAATGAATGAATTTCGCTCCCTCGCGATTTCCTGCGTACCCCTTACAATCCCTTCGCCCCCGTCCATTCTATTGTTCTTGTCGTTAGCTCGTCTCTACCCATTAGCTTACCGACTGAACTCCAACAGCAACGAAAACAAGCCACCAAGGAAGCCAAGACCGAAAAAAGGAAAGAAAAGATGCCTAAACATCTCAAAAAGCGACTAGTGGCTACTACCAGCAGGAAGAAGAAATAAAGTATACAGAGTTCAGGCGAGGATATTCAATGCCCTTCTCTCGTCCAAGGTACCGAACACGATGAATGATACACTTTGTCTGTCTCGATTTGATTGATGATGCAACATTCGGCATTGCCCATTTGGATAGCTGGCGTCCGGCTTAAGCATCGTACTTGATGATGGAGAAGCTTTTGCTAACAGCTCTCAACGAGTAACGTGCTTGAGTTATGACTGCGGCAGTTAAGGCTGGCGGTTGGACCACGCATCGTGCTGAACTCTTGCACGATCATTTACTGACACCTAGATTCCGCCATGTTTGATCTTCGATGTTCGAATGAGATTTTACTCATAATTGGCATATGGATGATGTTTAGTCTCCGAATGATGCTCTGCTGATCGGTACCGCAAGCTGCGGGCCTGTTCTCCAAAGCATTATCGACTGTCCATGAAACTGGGCATCATTAATCATCGACTGGCACATGGATCACCAATGTGTCATGAAAAATTTTCTGAACGCAAACGACTCCATTAGACGGACGTAAAAATCCATAATCATTCGACGATCAAGATGTAAAGGTCTGCTGTATAATTTGTTTAACCATGGGCTGCCTATCATATCACTTGCTGCCAAATGTAAGTTTTGATTTTTCTTTTTTTTAAATTTCATCTAAATACTGCCCCTGCAATGTGCAGCACATCCGGATGACGAAAGCCGAGAGCGCATCGAGCGACGCTTTTGTTTCTGCGTTCTCACTATTCCTGGTAGGAGCCGCTGCGAAAGCCTTGCATGCGTACCGAGTGACCCTATACAGGTCATATGCGGATCAAAGAGAGCACCGACGGTTGTCTGTCCATAATATTTCCTTTGACACTTATCAGTAATCAAGAGGCGGTCATCTATTTTGGTACTGTAGTGTCAATCGCTTACGCTTCCCATCACTTTCACCTATGGAGCCTGCCAGTTCGACAAGCTTATGACACTGCTCTATTTGACTGCCGGGATCGTTTTAAGCAGGGGATCTAGGCGCGCCTCCAGCAGCCGTGAATATATTGAGGTGACGTTACCTGTTTCCTAGTGTGTCCTCCCTACAAGTGAAAAGATGACACGAGTGTCGGGATGCCCGCTATGGCTCTTAGAACACACCCAGTGCTACTAGGCTTGTTGGAACTGGTCTTATGGTCTGCGCAGATGGATTTACATCGTCCGTGGACGCCGTCAAAGATCTAAACTCTCAATGTTAAGTTTAGCCGTCCTACTCGGTTACTTTGACAAACATGGAGTTCGAGCATTTTGCCATTGGCATGATATATGCTCGCCTCTGTGACACGATGTTGCTGCCCTAGTTTAGACAACCCGGTAATCTGTTAATTGGATGATACAGATCACAAGGTTGAACAGAAGATAATGAAAAGTACCGTTGTAGATATCTTCAGCTGAGATGCTATATTACATTATATCGCATCTTGTGTTAGATCAGACGCGACTAACAGTATCTGCTTTCCAGGATAGGGAAAGAATTTCCTAAACGCTATGCGAGATCATGTATAAATTACATTCGGATGTTAGTGACAAAGAACCATTATAGAAATAACGTGTCGGGATTTAACGACCGATTTAGAGAATACGACATAGCATTCCATGCCATTTGCGAAAGTCTACACTGCTTTGCTCACCAGCCAACTACACTTATGAGTACCAAGCACTTTCTGTGAGTCACTATCCCTAACTCATCGCAATTTTGGCAATGGCAAATGGGCATGTAGCTAGAATATTGTGGAATTAGCACCGTTATATGTCAACTGCCGAGCGATTTTCTTTTTTGCAGGCATCATAGCCGCTTGTCGCCAATGAAAACTTCCGTGAAGCGTGACAAAGGAGAGCAGTACCTGGAATTCGCATTGAATGGCTTTGCTATGAGCCCTCGCGAGCATCTGATGCTGAGTGGTGCAGTCTATGGCAGCACGGCGCACCGTTGTCGAATTCCCAGCGCGGTTCCATCAGCGGCTCACCCTATCCAAGGGCCAACTCCGACACAAGTCCCAAATACCCAACATGACGCGTTGTCAGGTTGATATTTTGTGAATGCCTTAATCCGTACTCTTACCTAATCATACCGCTAGCCCGCTGAGCCAGAGCTTGGAATTGAACCATGAATCGCCTTGACACGCATACACCTCCACAGGGATAACGAACAGCCTCGACAGCGACTACCAAAGCACACTGTTAGATGCGCGGCATCATCCCAATAGTGGCGCGCGCTAGATGCGCACAGTTCTTACAATTTTGTTGTAGCAAAAGGATCACCCATGTCGTGAAGGTCGGTACGCCATTTGTGCAGCTCATGTCCTCGACGATTGCGTCGAGGTGTATGCAGTACGCGCAAAGAATGCTGATGAGGTGATCATGAGGCGGTGGAGTCTCACGCTCATCTTATTCATATCCCCGGGTATTTTTCTCTCTTCACAGCTTGACTCTTACTGTATGCGCCATCTAGCTGAACATCTTTCTACAGCGATCTTTGAAACCCGACAATAGCTCGGGTGCACGCGCTGACGCCGACTATCACCACAACATGAACGCGGATTCCCACATCAGCGTGGCCCAAGGCGTAGAATGTTCACGTCGGTTGCCATCAGAACAGAATTAGAAACAACAGCAGCTCTGGATATCGATCTTCAGGGCTTTTGAATTCCAGATCCGCAAGCATAATCCGGCTTCTGAGGATGATCCAGCGCAAGCTGACGAAGAGCCGAGTGACACACTGATGTCGACGCATCACGAGATGGAGGTGACTTAACGTACCATAAGTCGTGAAAGCCACGAAATGTTTCTGTGCGCGCCCCGCGTGCGCGTCGCCGTGCTATGAAATAGACTGGTCTCGACTATGACCAATTCCCTCGTCTGGCGCTGTGGGGATGCGGACGTTATCAAAAGATGACACTCAATTGTGAAACAGAGGTCCCAAGGAGAGGTACTGTAACTGACGGGGAGGAGAAAAGTGAGACAGAGAACCTCCTGCAACAGCTCTGACTCGGCAACTTTCATTCCCACAGCATAGACTGTGTCGAGGCGGCCTGTTGTTCAAGTCTGCCTCGCGCTGCTTAACGCGACCCGTCTCTGGAAGCAGCCGAGACGCTCGTTGTGCATGTCGTCCAACGGGGTAGCGCGCGATTACGGCGCCCTTGGAGACCTCCGTTATTGTGATTGACTTCGTCGGCTTTTCTCTGGCCAAGTTCCCGAGTTCGCGCTTTTCGTGCGCTGCGACAAGCATGGCATCACGTATGATACATAAACCGGCGCTCCGACAATCTACATCTTAAGATATCAAGAAAATTAATCCTTTATTAGGCCAAAAATGTCTGCTAAGTTACGATCTACCGGCGTTTATCAAAATGTGCTAATGCTAACTTGTCATTGGAGTATAGAATATCATTCTGGCCTTGATTGAAGTCAACGTTAAGTCTAAGATCAGGTTACTTAGAGTATTGAGATCTAAAATACTATATTGTGTAGGTTATCTCTTAGTCTGCTTGCGTATCTTACTTTTAAGTTATCTAAATTCGACGTACTCCCGCCATAATACATATACCTCGTTGTGAGATAAAAATACAATTTTATTTTCTGGGTGAGTTGGCTGATGCCGCCTAGCATGTAAAGGAAGAAACACAACAGCCCAACTAAAGGAAGAAACTCAACAGCCCAACCCCGCAGCCCTGGAATGTCGATTGATAAGTACCACCAATCAAGACCTCATCAGGCGAAGATGCCGCCATTGCGCGGGCTGATGTACGGGAGGGAATCATGAATCCCATATTCGACCTCGGACCGAAGTCGATCATGGCGGGGCTCAGTGTGATATTTTCGTTGGCCATTGTCCTGGGAGTTTCAGAAGAGAGCACGAGAGGAACTACTCTCACTACATCGCGCACGAACAAGTGGGTTCGTGACCAAAAGGATCACTAGAGGCGCATGGGAGTAGGAAAAATCTGTATAGTCTGGGCTGGTTCCTTCAAGCAACCCCGGTCTCAAGACACGAACAAACTCGTTCGGTCTGTGAATTCGATGACACTTCCAAACTACTACAACGATCACTCCACCCTAGGCTTCAGAATCCAATGTTCTCACGCATTCACACCATCTTTTCAGAACTGTGCCCAGGCATACTTCAGCCCTTCCCACACCTCGATTCCACTTGGTAGTATCTGCTCGGGCGGGAGTACAAAGCCGTACTGGGTATCCCTTAGCTCAATACCCCATCCGAATTGTGCGCCTCCCACATCCGTCAGATAGTCTCTTCCATTGCCACTGGACTGGTACAACACCAGACATCCCGGGCCGTAGTCAAACGTGGTGTTGTATGGCTTTGCAATCGCTTCCGCAACTCCCTCTGCGAGCGCCATTTGTTCGTCAAGATTTGCCGGGAATTCAGTACACGTGTAGCCATACGAGAGCAAAATGACTTGGGAATAGCTATGCCAGTCAACATAGAGTTTGATGCCGTTCAGGTCTCGTAGTGAGAGGGTATACTTAGCCAGCGCTGCCGTCTCAGGCGTATCGTGCGGCGCGAAGCCGCTGAAGGTCTCAGAACTTGGATCTGGAGAGGACCCGTCGCCGCCCCAGCCCACAAGCCAGTTCCGGTTGATATCTGTCCCAACCGCAGTTGCGTTAATTCGGACTTGTCTATTTTTACGCCACAGGCGGTCTGTTGTCTGAGTGTAGACAAAGCCTATCAATCGACACAGCTGGTTTTCAGTATCACTGTTCACGATTCATCCGGGATTCATCCTTACCGTCTGGATTGACTATTGGCAAGACGTAGAAGTCGTAGTTGTCTAGTACGGCTTGCACCACTGGATCCTTGGGATATCCGGTAACAAGCTGGTACAAAATGTACTCGACGACCTATTTCGTTCCATCATCAATTGATCAATGGCCAATGGGGAATCATGATCTCTCTATCGAGTGTGGTCGAGCTTCGGACTCACCATAGACGTAATCCATTCCCGCGCGTGGACATTCCCGTTGAAGAAGATTGCAGGCTTCGATCCCTTTCCACCACTTCCCCAGAGATGGATTCCTTGGATCGAACGGCCCTCAAACGAATCACCAATCGAGAAGAGCTCGGAATTCTTTGACGCTGTCGCCTGTAGCTTGAACCAATATTGCTCATGGTCTTCGTATGAGTGGTAAGAGTTGAACCATTCAAGACCAGGGAGTGCGTCCGTGGCGTACAAGGTGTTGGTCGCGATTTCTGTCGCGAGATCTGCGCCTAGGTTATGGCTAAGCAGAGTGATTGTAAGTGGTGTCTCTTCGAATGCGCCGATGTCCTGTGGTGCGACGGCAACGTCGACACTCCATCGGCCACTGGGCTCACTGTGACGCTGCAGTTCTTTGATAGGCATTGCATTCAACGCTGCCTCGAGATACACCAAACCCGCGTCAGTCTCTACTTTATACACCTTATAGCCGTCATAAGTAAGCTTGTTCGTTCTTGCAACCGGGCCGGCAGCACATAGAACGACTATTGTGAGGCATAGAATGATATTCATGATGAGAAATCGTGGATGATCTCAACAGTAGTTGATATGCTCTTCAGAGATCGGATCTTCTTCTTATATCACTTTGATTTCAGTGGTCCCCCACGAATGCAATTGGAGACTTCCGGCACGATGACATACTAGAAAGGAAACACACTGTAACCCAACGCAGTTTCCGACGACTAAATCTGTCATTCTCCTTCCGAAAACCGCGATACTGATGTCTTGGCTCGCATGAGGTGATGAAGGCGCAAGATATCGACATCCGAAGAATGCACTTTGATCTCATGAAATGTCGCTGTCTCTGGTATCTGCGTTGCCAAATCCCGAATCTGCATGAGGATGGGCAAAAATATTTGGAAAATCTAGACTGATAGTTGTGTCGTACTCAGAATGTGCGCCGGATGAAATCTCTGTTCACCAGCAAAAACTCCTTCTGCCCGGTCAACAGCCCTAGAGAAGCTTCAAGCAACCTTTATGAGGAAGATTACTCACTAAGCTCTCGAATTCCGTTCAATTTCTGCATGTTCTCAATGTGCGAGAGTTTCGTTTGCCTACGCGGGTCGACATTTACGCCGCATGATCCAGGCTCCGCTGGACTGCGCGTTATTGCCAGGGCCCAAACATTGTGCTTAAATTGTATCATCGCCTGGACTATTTGATATGGCCATACATATGCGGATGAAGCATATCATCGTTTTCGGCCAAAGCCGCCATGCTCACTTCGAGGAAGTAATCGAACGTGTCTCTCTTTGATGGACATGTGATCGCTTATTAGTGAGATGACGCTCCGTAGACTTACCTGTTCATTAAGTCTTCAATTATGACGATGTTAGCTTTGGCTGCATTGACTGCTGATAGACTGTTGGCCATCACAATGGCTCTACAGAGCATGAGTGCGCTGTGGGGTTTTACGAGCGCATTCATTTTGTGCGCACATATTCCCGAAAATATTCAAGCGCTTTGACGAACTGCAGCTCGCGCTGACATCCATAAAATAAGTCCCTGATAGCTTGTGTGTGACAGGTAATCCAGCTTGGAAAGGTCACCATGGCTTTCAGATGCCCCCGTGTTCGCCAAAGCCGGCTCTGGCCCTATAGACTATCTGTACGTACGCGCCTGGAATACATTTAAGAAGTGCCTATTAGGTGTGGGTGTCTGGGCTAATCCTGGTGGTAGCGTGCGCACCTTGGCAAAACCTTGGCTGCTACACTGACTTGCAAACGGAACGTCGGAGTGGATACCTTAATTTCCCTAGTATATATATACACCTTTTTTAAACGCGACGATTTTAAATAACCATCATTCTCATTATTTTCACCAGTTTATCTAGAATCATATACGTACCACCATTCTATTAAATAACCAGTATACTTGGCTAATAAATGCAAATAGCCCTCTATCCAGCTATATACAATACAACTATCCCAGCTATATATAATACGTACAACGCGTACATTACGTATAGCAATTCCAGTCAAATACAGCGATTCCAGCTATATACAGCCCTTTTAGCCATATATAACACGTATAGCGATTCTAATTAAATACAGCCTTTTTAGCCATATATAGCGATTCTAGCCATATACGGTAATTTCAGTCAAATATAGCACTTTCAGCCATATATAGCAATTTTAGCCATATACGGTAATTTTAGTCGAATATAGCCCTTTTAGCCATATATAGCGATTTTAGCCATATACGGTAATTTTAATTAAATACAGCCTTTTTAGCTATATACACCACGTACACCATATATAGCGATTCTAGTCAAATATAATACGTATACCGCGTACATTACGTACATTACGTATATTACGTACATTATATATATTACGTACATTACGTACATTACGTACATTACGTATATTACGTACATTACGTATATTACGTATATTACGTACATTATATACATTACATACAGCGATTCTAATTAAATACAGCCCTTTAATTATATATACTACATATATCGATTTTATTACGTATACCACGTATAGCGATTTTAGTCAAATATAGCCCTTTAGTTATATATACTACGTATAGCGATTCTAGTTAAATACACTACGTATACTACGTATATTACGTATAGCGATTTTAATCGAATATAGCGATTCTAACTATATACACTATATACACTATATACACTATATATACTACGTATATTACGTACACTACGTACACCACGTACACTACGTACACTATATATAGCGATTTTAATCGAATATAGCCTTTTTAGCTATATATACTATATACACTATATATAGCGATTTTAATTAAATATAACACGTATACCGTATACATTATATACACTATATATATTACGTACATTACGTATATTACGTATATTACGTACAGCGATTTTACTACATATACTACGTATATTATATACATTACGTATAGCGATTTTAATTAAATACAGCCCTTTAGTTATATATATTACGTATAGCGATTTTACTATATATACCACGTATACTACGTATATTACGTATATTACGTATATTATATATAGCGATTTTAATTAAATATAGCTTTTTAATTATATATACTACGTATAGCGATTTTAGTTAAATATAGCGATTTTAGCTATATATACTACGTATATTATATACACTACGTATATTAAATATAACGATTTTAATCGAATACAGCCTTTTAATTACGTATACTATATATAGCGATTCTAATTAAATACAGCGATTTTAGCTATATATAACACGTATACTACGTATACTACGTATACTACGTATACTACGTATACTACGTATAGCGATTCTAATCGAATATAGCCCTTTAATTATATATAATACGTACAGCGATTCTAATTAAATACAGCCCTTTAGTTATATATACTATATACAGCGATTCTAATTAAATATAACGATTTTAACTATATATAACACGTATAATATATATACTACGTATATTATATATATTAAATACAGCGATTTTAATCGAATACAGCCTTTTCGTTATATATACTATATATAGCGATTTTAATTAAATATAGCAATTTTAACTATATATACCACGTACACTATATATAGCAATTCTAGTTAAATACAGCCCTTTTAGTTAAATATAGCAATTTTAGCCATATACAGCGACTTTAATTATATATATAATATATCAATTAAATTATTATATATAACCAAAAGTCTATAATCGTAAAATAGCCGTTATTCAATTCCGTTAAAATAGTCGTGTTCAAAAAAGGTGTATATACATACTAGGGAAATTAAGGTATCCACTCCGACGTTCCGTTTGCAAGTCAGTGTGTAGGGAATGAACGTAAACAAGCCCACACCGGTCTTGCGTCTTACAAGGACAGTTCGGTTGATGCCGCCCGTCTGGGTTGAATGGACTTGAGGTAGGGTTGAAGGGGAAAATTCAGATGCAGAGTACGGGATTAGCTCATCGGATCTGTGAGAGTTTATATATGGGGAGCCGAAATTAAGGAAGCCGGCGTTTAGATATACGGTAGACAAGATTGATGGTCGACACTCGACATGATGCGGAAGATGGGTATCCACAAGGGTTTAATTGCAAAGCGACTGGGAGAAGACGCGCGATTGTCACTGATCTCCTTGAGTAGCAAACGATGCCTTGATGCGCCGGAGGTCAATCAGAAAGTATGCATAGGAGGCCTTCCCAAGTCGGGATATAAGATGTCGACTAGGTATATTGACTCCGTCTTGTAGATGAAGACCTCCAGTGAAAAACAGCTACTTACAAGAGTGATCAGATGGGCGCAATATCCGGAGTGGAAAAGCCATCGGGCTTTAACCCAAGGGATGCCTTCAATATCCGCAATCACGTATGCCCAGCTCTATCTCAGATCTGACGTCGACCGCACGGCGATTGAGCATACAGTGACAGACGAAGATTTCATGGAGCTTAGCGACATGTTTGGTGTGCCGGCAGCAGCGCGTCAGACACTCCCACACGGACATTAAGGTCCCTGTCGAGGTGTGTTTATTATAAACCTATTGTTTAGACTCGTAAGATTGTTACGCGACGAAGAATCAATTACCAAGTACCAGAGTCCAATAGGCAATGCATAACTCATGTTGCGCGGGTTTGTTCACATAATTTGGAGACTGAGTACCTCCAGAGCCATTTGGCACCTCAATGTACAGAACAACGATGCTCACACTCCACCTTCTCTACGCAAAGGTGCTGATACATCGGAAAGAATCAACAGGCAATCAGACACCAGAATGGAAGTAATCATCTATACTCAGATGTCTTCTCTTCGCAAAAGTCCCAGAACTCCTTCGCCCTACCTGAACCTCCTTGATTGCTCAGCTTCGTCGCCTGTACTAGATCCTCTCTTAGATGCATGGACACCCGACCCCAGGGGACAATATAGCATACTCCCTGCTCTAAAGGGATCTCGTCAGACAAGCCAGCAAAGAGCTGTGTTTGCGCCGCCATGTCTGCCTTGTATAACAAAGGCCAGGCGAGGTATCGCACTGAAGGAGTGTGACGGAAGAGGTTGGTCAACGCGGCCCCGGGGTTCGTAGCAACACTGATGATACCGGCCGAGGCGAGATATCGCCGGGAAAACTCGGCTGCGAGGAAAATATTCCCCGTTTTTGAGTTGATATACCGTTTAGTAGCGTCTGGGGGAGGAGAAACGATATCTGACATGTCGAATCCCCCCTTAGGCGCCGACAGCTCAACTGCTTGGCTACTAGTCCAAACTACTCGAACAGATCCCGGCACAGTACTGTCAGCGGCAGCTGTGGCCTGAAGTAGCGGTATTAAAAGTTCCGTAAATAGGAATGGCCCTAGGCAGTTCGTCGCTAATTGGAGTTCGATGCCTTGTTTAGAGGAACTTTCGAGGGGCGGTCGGGAAATACCCGCGTTGTTCCATAACACATGAAGCTTGGATTCCTTAGACTTGAACGCATCTACGGCTGCTTTGATGCTCTCCAAATCGTCGAGGTCAAGCTGCAAGAATAGCAGGGCGCCATTGCTCTTCGGGCAAGTCTCTTGAATTTCGCTGATCGCATTATGAGCCTTTGTTTCGGAACGCCCGGCGATGTAAACTCGGGCGTTCTTATTGTAAAGAATTCTGCTTAGCTCGTAACCAATACCAGAGGCGCCGCCAGTGATGATGAAAATTTTGCCTTGAAGAGAAGGAATACTGGTGAAATGAGGCGTGGGTGGGAAGAATTGTGACCATTGCGAACCCATGGTCAGAATGTCTGGCGGATTGAAGTCAAACAGATCGATTCAACGAGAGCATCAAGGAGCTGGTATACCCTCGGAACTTTTCGAATGGAATGATAGACGCTAAAGGCAACGGAAGTTGGGAGCTCAAGTTATGGCCACGTCCAACTCTCATTTTCCCCTGGTTCATGGAAATCACTATGTATATCTGGTTCCTGGAGCCTACCGAGCTGGCCCCCCAAACCGGACCCATCACGATACTCTGTTGAGCCTGTTGCAGCCCGCTGGCGATAGGTAGATACAAGCCCTGAAACAGGTACTCTTCCAGGGAGGCATTATTTTCTTGGCGTTGGAGCAGACGCAGGTGTGCATACTATTGTACCTCCACTATGCCGGAATGCAACAATCTTTGCTCCTAGCTTCATCCCTTGCTCCCACCAAAGTATGGTAGTACTGGCCCAACTGGATGCTACGAATGGCATCATGCAGACTGATCTCCTGGGGTGAAACGTACCATTCCGTCAGACGCTGCGCCGGCATCAGCGGAAGCCTATTAGTGCTCGCTTTGTAACCTTGCGGCAGCATGGATAGTATTGCCGCATTACTACCGTGCGAAACTCAGCATATTTGCTTATGCAGATAATGTGGCTTATGCAGGTAATGCGGCTCCTTGTACATGGCCTGGGTGACAAGCGCACGCTCGCGGATTGGCGAACCTGGACGTCCCGCACCACTCATTGTTGGCAGGGCTAAACTGTATTGCGGGCGAGATGGCGGTCAATCATCATCAAATCATCATGGGTCCATCGACCCATCAATTCGGATGTGTCGCGGTCGGCCGAGACTGCCGACTAGGATCCCGATCAAAGGGCCCGGCCTTTGTTGGACTTCCCCTTTGACTCTTGGCCCGACATCGCCGAGGCCTCGGGCCTCATCCGCAACTGGCATGGTGTCGCCGAAGCAGCATGTACGACGAGGCTCGCCAGATCCCCTGTTCGCTTCGTAATTGTGCAACTCGCCTCGAAAGGGGGCAACGACCGGGCGAGGGTCGACTTCGGACGAGGCATCGACGGCATGATGATCTACCAACGAATGACATAAGCCATAGGGCGATACAAGTCCATACGACCGTTAAGCTACCGTAGAAGGTGCAAACTAATTAATATTTTGCGCAGAAGAAGTAGGACAAGAAGATGGCAGCTGCTAAGATGGCAACTGCTTTCGAGCCCGACGAGGGAGTCCAGGTACGGGTCGTGATCGTCGGCGCTGGCATCGCGGGACTTACGCTCGCGAGAGCGCTCGAGAGTGCCCCGTGTCCAGTCCGATACGTACTCCTCGAGGCCCACGAAGAGCTCGCGCCGCAACAGGGGGCAGGAATAGCCCTCGGTCCCGGGGGCAGTCGCATCCTCGACCAACTGGGCGCATACGACGCGCTTGCGGAGCAGTTGGTCCCCACATACAGCAGTGCGGTCTACGATGAGCGCGGCAGGATGCTGCTCGCCGGGGGACGCACCGATACAGCGCTCCTCGTGGGATCGCGTATGGGATACCCCTTTGGCTTGGTTGAGAGGCGCCAAGTTGTCCTCGCCCTGCTTGGCGGCATCCGCCGACGCGAATGTATTCTCACAGGCAAGAAAGTCGTCCGCATTGAGCATCCGCCCGGCCAGCTCGGACCGGTCGAGGTCGTCTGCGGCGACGGAACGCGATATCAGGGCGATATAGTCGTGGGTGCCGACGGGGTGCGAAGCGCGGTACGCTCCGAGATGTGGCGCGCCGTCAGGCAGGGCTTCTGCGGCCATTTCGATGTAGAGCGGGAACAGCGAGGTAGGAGTCTCCCACAACTGCTTAACAATGTCTCCGAAAGCTGACCGAAGACCGGGGAAAGCCATGACGTCTGAATATCGATGCCTCTACGGCATCTCCTCGCCCATCGCAGGCTATAACGCAGGCTGCAGCGATGATACGTGGGCGCGTGATGTATCGACAATGGCTGCCACTGGGAAAAACGGCATAATTTTCTGGTTCCTTTTTGGCAGGCTTCCAAAGATATGCGGCCAAGATGGTGTGCCGATGCCACGATTTGGGGACGAAGACGCCGAAAAGTTCGCCCAGCAGCACGGCAAGCTGTTCATCCGGGAAGGAGTCACCATAGGGGATCTCTGGCGCCGGCGTGAGAAAGTGACTTTGGTGCCCCTAGAGGAGGCCGAATTCTCGCATTGGACGGCCGGCCGCTTCGTCATCATTGGAGATGGAGCGCACAAGATGACGCCGCAGACGGGATCTGGCGGCATGCTTGCTATAGAACACGCAGCAGCTCTGGCCAACATAATTTGCCAAATCAAAGCATCTCGTACGAACACGACGCCCCTCAAAACAATAGATGTCGAGGAGGCTCTCGCTAGGTTCGATTCGTCGAGACGGCATATCCGTACCTCGGCACTCATCAAGCAGGCCGGTGCCCTCGCGAGGCTCGAAGCACTCCGGACCCTTGCGGACCGAATGGCAGTGCGCTTTCTGATCCCCCACGCCGGCGATGCACGCGCGGACCAGTTGTGCGGCGATGCCATCGGTGCAGAGCGTATTGGCTTCCTTCCTCTTCCTCAACGGTCTCTGATGGGGACTATGCCTTTCAATCCCGACCGAGGCATTGGACGGGAGGAAGCCACATTCAAGCGAGCCCTATGGGCATCGCCACTTCTACTGGAGGCTTGTTGTTCTCGACTCCGGCCCAGCCGCTTAATCAGGCAACAGCCCCAGCCATCCCCAAGCCTCTTGACAACGCCTTTAATCTCGATATCCTTGAGCCTTCTAGCGTCCTGTGCCGGCTTGTCAGCTATGCAAACTACCCAGTGCAGGACTCACTACTTGTCGGTGACTATGGTGTGTGGTATGTCATCATGCTCATTGAATCCTCCCGGCGCTCGATGAGACTGACCGTCCTACAATGGTGAGCTTTGTGATTCTATCTCTTTCGACTCGTGCGTGACCGAAATCAAGCTGATACTTCTCACGTCCCCACGATGGTCAGTTCACTATTATGGGGTTTAGCGAGCTGCAAACACATAACGGTCTTTGTGCCTCTGTATCATTTCGCGCATTACATGGCCAGCCGGCTCTCGAAATTCGACGCACCCGATATGCGCCTAACGGATGTGTCTTACATAAAGACGGCTCTTCCTGCCCTTCTCTGTACGCACTATCCGGCAGCTATCATGATGCGCTCCACGTCCTCGGACAAGTACCGACTCTACGACTCGTCACTGTGGGAGATGTTCCCACTCGCCCTCTTCGCGCTCCAAAGGGGTCTGTCATGGGCCGGCCTGTTTCCCAGAACAATTCAGCATGACCGACTACACGACGTAACACGTGACCTCCGCACCATCCGACGAACCGTCGTGACTCTATCCTTCATCTCCGCATCTACCTGGCAGTATGCGCTTTGGGGCGAAGGGGCGCCTGTAAGGAGTATCTTGGCGCAATTGATCACACTATTGTCTCTCGACTTCGAGCATGTGTCTACCGATATTATTCATTGCGACCAGGTTTTATTCGCACTCGCGAGTATCATCTGGGTGGCGCTGCTATTCGCAGACATGCGTGCAACGGGGCATGTTCGACACGGTTGGCTCACGCTCATTCCGGCAGCCATCGTCCTGACCGCTCTTGGGGGTAGCGGTGCAATGCTAGGCATTGCATGGCTCTACCGCGAAGAGATGCTCGCGACGCGCAGGCACCGTTCCAGCTTGGAGCATGATCCGTCCGTCTTGAAGCCAGGAGCCTGAGTGTTTTCATGCACACGACATTGACGGCTGGGTCTGCGCATACTGCCCGAACCGAAGCTTGTCACATATAGATGAATCCATCTCGCAACCAACGTGTAGAATCACGGACACGCAATGTCGCCGCAATACTGTGGTCTACATTGCCATATTAGATTGACTTGGTACAATTTGACACTGAAACATAGTGATATCGAAACGCAAACACTGCCGCATGCATCTATGGTAGATCATTACGGAAAGGTTATAACGTGACGGTAGATGTTTCCCGAGCGTGCAGCGTATGTAGTAGCCGTTGGAGTTACTGTGTTCTTTAAACTCTTTGACTGCGGGCGTTGTTCCACGACGCGAAGTATTGTCATAATGAATTACATACATCACCAACTGCGAACAAGCAAGGTTGTGTATCCGTATGCGCAGATACACTTTTTAGTAATCAGGCCACATCAAGTACCCACGAGAACAGTGACCACGGACTCGACCCTCCACCCTCAGATTACTAGTGGTGTTACCATCTGGTAACCGCCCCCATAGCCATCCACGAGATTCACCGTCTTTCTCACCATCCTCATCTGTCGCGCACGTCCCCGTTACGGAAGATCGGGTCAAGGACTGACAACGCGCCTGAAGAGGAGCTCGCGGCTCGAGTCGGGAACACATGTCAAGCCGAATTCGAGATTGGGATAGCGCTCCGTCTCGCCATCCTTCATTCGCATGTCGTACGCGAGCAATATCCGCGCTAATATCATCTTCAGCTCGTTCGCAGCGAAAAACCTCCCCGGGCAGGCATGGCGTCCGTATCCGAATGATCCGAGCTCGTTCGAGACCGAAACGAACTGATGGTGGAGGCTGCTGGCACGCTTGTCGGCGCCGTCGGGTCTCTGGCTCATGTCGTAGAACCGCCACGGTTCGAAGCTATCGGGGTCAGGGTACAGCTCGGGATCGCGCGAGATGGCATGATTCGGAATCTCTATGATGGTGCCTTGGGGTATGACATGCCCGTCAGATAGCGTGAAAGGCTGTAGCGCGCGCCGCTCAAACGTGGAGAACAGAAGCGGGTGTACTCGCAGCGACTCCTTCATGAGGCTGTCCATCTTCCTGAGGCGCTGGAGCGCGGCGCTCGTGAGCACCCCGTCGAACTCATCAAGGGTCTCCTTGATCTCATCACGCAGCGGCTGGATGCACTCCGGCCGGCTGGCGAGGTCGTAGAGTATGTTGGTGGCTGTCGCCCCGGTCGAGTGGGACGCGACATGGGTGAGACCAAGCTGGATCAAGGAGAGGTCCTTGACGCTCTCGATACCAGCGCTGGCGCCTTTCTCCATTAGCCAAGTGAGCATATCTTCCGGGACGCTCTGGCCAATGGCCATGGCGCTGCTACGGGCTTCCACGGTAGGAGAGATGAAATTTAGGAAGTCATTCTCGCGTCTGCGCACCGTTGCGATGGAGCCAAGGCGGCTAGCCATGAATGGCTTGAGCCACCGGTTCATGCTCTTGATTTCTTCTATGGCTTTGGCGAGCTCTAGAGTGTAGTTGACAGCGGCGTCGATGTATCGCTCGTCCTGACACAGCTCTGGCCCGATGAAAACACGTCCGGACGCCACGGCAATGACACGCAGGATCTTCCCGTATACGTTCATGGGCGTCCATTCGGTGCACTCTCCAAGCTCGCGCAGGACAATCTCATCTACCTTCTCTGTCATGGCTTGATTGAGACGGGTCAGAGCTGGTGTCAGGTCGGCCCGGATGATATGTGGCACCACGCGAAAGAAGCCCGGGGGCGCAGAGTTGGTATACCTCTTCTCCGTCGACTGCGTAAATCTTAGCGCTGTCTCGTCTGCGTCTTGGACTCATTTCTCTCCAACGGCTCTGGAGTCCAACCTACCTCATTATGGGCCTGCTCGAAACTTAGGACAGTGGGTGGGAGTTTTTTGAGTTCCTCGAGGTATTTTGCCGACACTATCAGCTTCTCGCCGCCTATTTCATGAGTTGCTGCAAGACCTGGTAGTCGGAATGGACAATATGTACTCACTGTCTTCGACTGTGGTGACGCGAAACCCTAACGAGTTCTTGAACTGGTTGTGGCACCGACATATTAGATTGACGTCTAAAAGCAAAAATTCTCACCGGAGGAGAGCTTGTGAAGGGATGGCATTCGTGCTGTTACCTGTCTGTAGCATTCCAAGTAAATCAATTTCGAGTCTCGAAGGAGGGCATCTTGACGTTCTTTTGCTGCCAGATGCCTCCCCCACAAGTGGACTTTCGCCAGAGGACTTCTTCCACGGAGCACGCCCGGGACAGTCAAGGCACACAAAAAGAGAAATAGCGGAATGATCATCATGGGAGAGGCAGTGCCCTGGACTGAGCGAGGCGCTTGGTCCTCCATGCTCGGTTGAATGACAATGGTGAGCCTGTCGTGACTGTGCACAATGCACACCTGCGTGATACAAGTCCAAGGGTCGCCGATCAGCCTGGATGACCAGCATTACGGGTAGCATTACAATTGCAATGATACGGAGATAGATCGAGATAAATACGATCCACAACGGTGCGTCACGGTTTGACAGGGCCAGAATCTATGCTCAATCATGTACCGTACATACAGTCAATATGCGGAGTATTCGGTGTACGTGTAAACGCCGCGCCAGGACGCACGCCGCAGTTCCCTCCTGGCTTCAGGTCCCCTCCATTGTGTCAGAGGACGCAAGTTAACGGACGTGGCGCTCAAGGTACCATCTGTCTGCATACCTCTCACTTACCCAGGTGAGGACTATCATTCGTTGTTTGCGGTTGGCCTATGGTCGGTCGGGCTTGCGTCACTATCGGTATCGATCGGCTCGGCGTCGCGGGCAAGGACGAATTTGGCCCGATGTCCATCACCACACATCAACACAAACACTCGCTGTCACAGCAATTGGCCGGAGCACGCTCTTGGCGAGGGCTTCTCTCGCGTGCGCGATGCTTCAAGCAATGAGATTGAATGATACCACTTTCGATAAGACTCCTGCGCCGTGACCAGAGCCCGTGGCCGATTTATGAGCTTGAGATTCCTTCTATACTTGCCATAAACTAGTGTATGCGGTAAGAGTCAGCACCTTGGTCGTACCGAACTATTGCACCATGGCTCTCTCCTCTGCTCTCATGTCGTGGGGGCTTGGAAGTTGGTGGGCTGGAGGGTTGACCCATCTGGGAATGACGTCGCAACCAGATTGCAAATGCGTGAGCAGGAGCCCAAATCACCGTGATGCCCAGCGTTGGGCCAGAGATTTGAGAGGCTACTGATACCTGCGATTGCAGACCTCCAGCGCCCCATGCTGGCCATCCGACGCTGAGTTCTCTGCCCTCAACGAAAGCGTGTCAGGGTATCTCATCCGGTACACACCCGTCGGATCAGTGTGTTATCCCGACCAGCAGAGCTTCGATGAAGACAAGTGTGAGTACGTCAGGGGCAACTGGTTCTCGTCCGACTTTCACGCCTCAGATCCCGGGAGCATTGCCTTCCCTGCCTGGGCAGGCAATCCCTGCCCCCCAATCTACAGAAATGGCACCAGCGTCAACGGCGATGCCAGTGCAGGCTCCAAGGGGTGCTCGCAAGGTGCATACCCTCTGTACGTGCTTAACGCTTCGAGCATTGAGCATGTTCAGGCCGTGGTGAGATTCGCGAAGGACAAGAACCTCAGGCTGAACATCAAATCGACGGGTCATTCTCTCGAAGGCCGCAGCACAACCCGGGAAAGTATCTCGTAAGTTGGAGGAGCAGTCAACACAAGTTTGGTTTCACCAAGGTTCCTGACATGGAACAGGATCTGGACTCACCACCTGCTTTCCCACGAGTACCACGACGGCTTTCGACCTGATGCATGCCCGAGCTCCTATCCGGTGCACAGGGCAATATCAATTGCCGCCGGGGCCCGTATCCGAGACACATACGAGTTTGCGTACCAGCACGGCGTTGTTGTTGTCGGCGGCGCGGCGGAAGACGTAGGGATGATCGGCTGGTTCACGGCGGGCGGTCACGGCCCTCTGACGAGCCAATACGGCCAGGGATCCGATAATGTTCTACAGGTCACCATCGTGACCCCAGACGGTAACGTGCTCACCGCAAATGAATGCCAGAACACCGACCTATTCTGGGCCGTCCGTGGCGGCGGAGGCGGGACGTTTGGTGTCATCACCCACGCCACCATGAGAGCGTATCCGTCCCCCAGCGCCGTATCGCATCAACTAGAAATCGTGGTCAACGATCCAGCAGCCGAGGAAGAGTTCTGGGCCATTATCTCCGTCGTGCAAGGCTTCTTGCCCGATCTCAAAAGCAAAGGGTTCTCGGGCAACCTCTTCATGGACCGATACCCATATGTTCCCACGTTGACGCTACACTGGAACTTTAACATGTTGATCACGGCACCCGAACTCGACGGAGTCCGAGAAGCTGAGCTTGCGCTTGAGCCTCTGGTCACGTTTCTGGACTCCAAGTCCAGCCTCATAACGTACACATCAACGCTAAAGCATTATGTGGAATGGTTCCTTTCCTGGAATGCCACGGTCAAGTCTGAACCTCACGGCGTGGCGTCGGCGGGCATCGCCTTTGCCACGCGACTCATCCCAGCCGTCGTCCTGCTGAACAGAGGGAACAAAACCTCCCCAACGCTATTGCGACGCACCCTACAGAGCTTATCGAGCGACGTGGTGGGGTTTCAGGCGAATGTGGCGATCCATACGCCGTCGGACTCGTCCCCCCACCTCCCCCCGTCTCCCAGCCCCGAGCAGCTCAACCAAACGTCGTTGCCTGCATTCTGGCGCGAGGCGACATTGCAGCTCTTTACTTTTAAGCTCTTTCCGGATTATGCGACGCCTGCCGAGCAAGAGGCCGTCTTCGAAGCTGCCACGCAGGGCCCTGGGGTGCTACTCAAGCGACTCGCGCCCGCGTCCGGGGCGTACCTCAACGAGGGCGACGCGTTCGACCCGGATTGGCGAACCACTTACTTCGGCAAGAACGACGAGGCGTTGCGGCGCGTCAAGAATGTAGTTGACCCGGATGGCGTCTTGTGGTGTCGCAGCTGTGTAGGAAGTGATTCCTGGCGGGAAGACAGCACTGGGGAACTGTGCCGGGCGGCATAGGGTTGCAACCTGAAACGCTGCGTGGTGTTGAATGGAATTGGTCAGACAGAAGCATCGGGCGACGATTGCCTATAGACAACTAGTTTGGTATTTTAACTCGTTGACTACAAACTACGACTATATATATATCTAATCAGTACTCTAGTTATAACTACGTAGTCTACGGCGACTAAAAAGTGACAGCAGACTATAGGACTACGGGCACGACCCTGATCAAGTCTTAAGGTATTACCAGCATCGGTGCATTCAATGTTGGGAACCTTCTACATTGGACGAGCCGACACGTCCGCCTGAGAAAAGTCGCACTAGTTCGTGGGAGGGATAATGGGCTTGAAGTATGCAAACTTATTCTCGGGGTCATACTTCGCCTTCAGATCTCTCAGCCTCTCCAACCTCCAGGGCTCATACCCGTAGGTCCATTCGACAGGCTCCCTTCCACCCGCATAGTTGACATAAGCGACCGGCTTCCGGTCAGGCTGACCCGCGTTCATGAGCGATTGACTCTCGATTGCCCATTCGTTTGCGAATGCGTCTAGCGAGGAGTCAGCCTCGTACGATATCATGATTTGTCTACATACAGCTGGTGGTTAGCGGGCAGTCGAAACAAGGTTGGCCTCGAGTGTCGTTCGGCTGGACCCGGGGACCTACGTGTATATGTTCTCTCCTCTCCAGGGGTACGCCGACAGGGCAGGGTCAACACTGCGCACAACCTGCTGCGGGTAACCCTCCATGACGACAAAGGAGTAGTTCAGCGCTGGATGAACAAGGATCTTCGAGTTGTATAGGTCGTAGACCTGCCGCTGCGTGGTTAGGTTGTACTGCAATAAGGTCGCGGGCCCGACGACGCGACTCAGTCCCTCGGCGCACAATGGCTGTCCGACAGAGCTGCCGGCGGCGGCAGCCACTCCGTTGTACGGAGTTGTGATGTTCTCCGTCCAGACTGGACCGAGGGCATCGAAGGGTGCGAGATGCACCTGCGCCTCGTCTGGCGGCCCGGCCCACGAGAATTGCCAAGAGATGACGGCGCGGGTAGCATCGATCGACGTGTTCAATGCAAAGTAGCCGGCCTGCTCACCCATCTGCTGTGGCTGAGAGCCGTTGGCATTGAGAGTGTTGAGTTGCTCAAAGACTGCTTCTAACTTGTCCTCGGTGAACACGTAGTTTTTCTGGAACCACGTGTCGAACATCAAGGGGTGAACTTTCATGACGAAACTCGTCACGACACCGAAGTTGTGACCGGCGCCCTGCAACGCCCAGAAAAGGTCCGGGTGCGAGTCATTGCTGACCGTGATGGCAGTTCCGTTGGCGAGGACCACGTTGAGACTGATAAAGTTATCGCTGATTAGACCGTGAAACCCTTGCCACTTGCCCCAACCTCCACCGAGGCCGGCGCCAAGCAGTCCTACGCAGGAACAACTTCCCGTGGCTGCGGCAAACCGTGTCAGTCAACCATACGTGCGGTCGATATCAGGAAGTTGATGCGTGTGGTCTCTTACTAGCTGTGAGCTTTTGGGCATAGAGCTCGTCGATTAGCTCCTGGCCATATGCTCCCCCCTGGATCGTAGCGTACGTTCTATCCGCACTGACTTGAACGCCCCGAAGATCTTGCATGTTGATTTGTAGGCCGTAGAACTTGCCGCGCGTGTCTGCCAGGGCGTGACCCCTATTTCGGGTATAGAAGGGGATCCCATTGAGGTTGGCATATTGGATCTAATATGACGTGTCAACAGTGTCCTCGACACGCCCCCCGTAGACCATTCGCGCTAAGTGAACTTACAATGACGGGGATATCACACTCCTGCCCAGCTTGAACTATAACGAAGAAGTGAGGTCGGCCCAACACGTTGTAGTTGTCGTTCGCCTCGGTAAAGCCTTCATCGACGGGGGTGAAAATGCTAGCTTCGGGAGAGAGAAGAGGGCCGAGTTCTCTACCAACAGTTTGAGCGGTGATATTGGAACGGCTCTTGATCGTATGGCAGATCTGATCCGGGCAGCAGATGGCTGCCGCCGACGCAAGCGTCAGCGTTGCTGCTAGACTAAGCAGGTTGGACAGTAGGACCATGTTGACAGAGGGGGTTTGCGGAGTCACAAGGCACGAAGGATCTGGTGGTATTGTCAAATCGTACTCTGCTGAAAAGGAAGAGGATTCGAACAGAGGAAGAGAAGCCCTCTATATTTGTTGCTCGACAGACAAGCCTCAGGCATGGCTGCCGAGTTCAGCTCTACGAACTAGAGTGTGATCCTTCACGGCACCTTCAAGCCCACGCATCTCATTGTGCTTACTCGTGATATAACAGTCACATCTTTTCTATGACGGCTACATACAAGGGCAGGTAGTATGGAGCGGGACCTTGACTTCAGCTTCGTCTCGGTCAGACAGATGAGGGCTGAGACGAAAGCCACGTTATTTTTGGACGCTGTGTGCTCCACGTGCGCCGAGAGATGTACCATGTACGATCATCTCGACCGCAGACATTATGCATACATAAGTGAAAGCAGTCCATGCCATCGGGACTGGCTATTACGAAGTAAGATGACCGGCCTTGTCAGCCTAATCAGAGCCCAGTCCGGTCCAGTCTCCCCAGTCGAGGCTATAGCGGAAATAAATTGGACACTCTACCTACGAATATGGCTTGCTTTATTGCCGTACCTTCGCCTTATGATAATTGTTAAAAATCGATCATTGTGCCAATTTGCATAGAACAACCACGATGATTGATTCCATAGCCACTGCAGATATCTACCTATAAGAAATATAGAGCATATTCTAGAAATGGTGCGTGTTGACGCCCTGTAAAGGGGCAGGTGTGTTGATGCGTTAGCAGTGCCCAACTTATTTCCGCGATAGTCTCGCCAGCTTCCGCCAAGTGAATTTGCGAAGGTTCCGGGGCATCAGGATCGTCACATCAAGGTGAGAAAGAGAGAAAGAGCGAGGTTCCATGGACTTTGGGTTAGGACAGAATCCTTCCTTGATCCCCCGAGAGTAGCTCATTCGCCCGGTTCCCAGGCGCCATTTGTATTCTGGGCCCCTATTTGGAATCGGAACATGACAGATTTGGCCAATCGCAATCAGCTCTCATTGGATGAGTCCAACGGCAAGGCTGGAAGGAACACTCCCTGCGTATCCCGAGACAAAGTACCGCCCTCGCCAAATCTCATGACTCAGACATACATAGGAAACACTGACTGACGAGCCAATGGTACAGCTACGGTATACCACCCGGTAGCCCCTGACCTACCTAGGTCGATATGGATTATTCTACTTTACACGGAACTCGCTACGCATGGGTTGTATACCGAGATCGTAACAGTCCTGATCACCATTATGATGAAGGAGGTTGGTAATCCGGATGACGATATCCACCAGAAGGGATCAGGCAATACAGTGGCTTTGCTGGAGGAAAACAATACCAAAAGATGAGAACACCGTAAGCAGCGAATGCTATCAACAAATGGGGGGTTTAGAGGACATTATGCCCGACGGCCCCTGAGTCTGGTCTGACATACCCATCGGATCAGGTATCTCCCAAAGACATTCGTATCTTCTTCCCCTGTCACTGTCGGTTTCGAAACACTCTATGGGTTAACCGCGTGATGTCATGTCAGCGTCCTGCCCAAGGCCCTGTGCCCCGTGTCCTGTGACCTTGCTCGATGGGATCTCACTCCTCGAGGCTCCCAACTTGCCAGCCTTAGCGGGGGGTGCATCTGAGTCTGGGCGTCCCGACGGCTCGGGAACGCTAGACTCCAAAAAGTAATTTCCCGTGCAGGGTATTCGGCATCAACCCATGTATGATGTAGCCGTTTCCCCCGGCCCCTGCATGTAGATGGATCGTAGGGACGATACTAGGTATACTAGATAGGGCTGTTCTCACGCCGAAGAACCGATAGGAAGTAGCAGCGACAGCAGTGGCATAAGGTCGCCGTCGTCGTCGTCGTCGTCGTCGTCACGCGCGATACTGCCCAGTTGGCCCCTCGCCCCACCGGCAATTGTCAAGCATTGCCTACCTCCATTCTAGATTAGTCACCCCGGAACCATGGCCTTTCGAATCGACGGAGTCGCCCTGATCACGGGTGCAGGTGTGTTTGACCTGACCCCCACACTGGCCCCAAGCCCCTGGATTGGGTATTGCCTTTGGCCTATGTACTCATATTTCTTGACCAGGCAGTGGCATTGGCAGGGCAGCAGCTCATGCATATGCAGCCGAGGGCGCACGGGGCATTGTCGTCGCCGACATAAGTTTCGATGCCGCCCTGAGCACAGCCGGCGAGGCGATTGAGCTCGCCATGCGTCCCGAGTTCGCAGCACTGCCCGTGCTGGTCGATGTGACCGACGCGTCTAGCGTTTCCGGCATGGTTATGGCGGCTGAGGAGCGCTTTGGACGCATCGACTACCTCGTCAACAGCGCCGGTGTTGGCATCAAAGAGCACCGCCCAGTCGACGAGGTAGACCCCGCTGAGATGAGTCGCTTTTGGCAAGTCAACGTCATGGGCACTGTCAACTGCATCCAGGCCGTGGCCGCCGTAATGAAGAAGCAGACCGTCGCGACAAAGACCATCAGGGGATCGGAACGTGCCATCGGTCGCGGCGTCATCCTGAACCTGGGATCCGCCAACTCGTACATGGCGACGCCTGAGGTGGCCCCGTACGTGACGACAAAGCATGCTGTCATCGGCCTCACCAAGAATGCCGGTAAGCTCTGTCGATTCTGATCCATGTCCACTCCCATCAATCAACAATGTGCTTTTTGGCTTGTGCTCTACGCGCCCTCGTCGCTGATACCGGGCGCCTATAGCTCTAGATCTGGCACAGCATCAAATCCGCGTGAACGCCATCTGCCCCGGCTGGACTAGGACGCCCATGGTTGAAGAGGCTATGGAAGGCAACCCCAATCTCCCTGTCATGATGAAGTCTGTCATACCGATGCGCCGGATTGCATCGCCAGAGGAAGTCGCAGACGTCATCTTGTTCATGACGAGTCCGGGGGCTAGCTATGTCACAGGCGTCGGCTGGATTGTTGATGGTGGCTTGACGCTGCAGGTACAGACGTACTAGCATTGGGGCGCCATTTGCACCTTCACCTCGAATAGCTTGAAGAAAAGTCTACTACCTACATAAGACAGTCATGTGAACCGTGCCTGCCATCCGTGATTTCACTTACCCTCAGTTGACACAACTATGTGACAGGATACTCTTGCAGTCATCTTGAACTGTATATAGTGGGAAGCCGTTCGACGTAGCTTACGTACGTACGAGAGCGAGAGAAAAGGGGACTGTCAGTGTCCAATCAGTTTCGATAGGCCTTGTCGCTTTTGCCTCTGTCAGCTTTGACTTGTTCCTTCGTAAAAACGAATGATGTCCCCCACGGCTGCAAAGCCATCCATGACCATGCGGACAGAAACCAGCTCTTCCATCATCAAGGGGGGGACAAACATACGACGAGCCATCAGTTCAGTTCCTCACCGGTTTTCATTCGACGCACGCGGCTCACACAAGCGGACTTGGAGTTGGGTGGCCATCAATTACCAGCACTGGACGCTACAGATCTCGTGGATATGGTTTATTCTGGTCAGCCATATCGTCTTCGCAGCTGTCGCCATTACAGCTGACGAATTCAACATGGTTCACTCTGCAAGAATCGACGTTGAGCGAGCGCGGTCACACATGGTACTTGCTTAGGATATCCCTCTCCTCCCTGTCGGCAGCCTCCAACATGACCTCTCTTCGCCGGTGGGAACGTGGGGTAGCCACCATCTCGAAAGGGTAGACTTTATTAAGAAACCCGTCACGATACGCCGTCTCGGGCCGGATGTCGATGGGTATCGGGCGTCCCGAGGCGTCAAGCTTGTGCGCAAAGCTGAACCCCCACAACAGCTTGGCAAACAATGTCGTCAGCGAACGCTCGGCAAGGTGGATGCCGGGGCAGATTCGGCGGCCGGATCCGTAGGCGAAGTGGTCGCGGTTCTCTCCGTCGTTGGCGTTCGCGTAGACCGAGGCTGACTTGAGGTGTTTTGCAAACCTCGAAGGGTCGAACTGTGAGGGGTTGGGATACCGCTTGGGGTCGTGGTGGATGCCCCAGATATTGAGCAAGATTGTCGACCCCTTCTTCAGATGCAGGCCCTCGTACTCTTCGTCTGTTGTCATCTCGTCAGCGCGGAAATCCTCGTCGTCCGTGGTCGGTCCCTCTACCTACCTTTGGCCATCGAGTGGGGGACGGAAGCTGGAACGGGCGGTCTCCACCGCAGGCATTCCTTGACAATCTGTGTGACTATTGGGATCTTCTCCAGGTCGTGCCACCTAGGGATTGCGGTGTCGCCGAAAGCCTGGTCCACCTGATCCTGTGCGGCGTTGCAGACCGCGGGGAAGTTGATCATAGCCTGGAAGAAGACCAGTGTCGTGGTCGCGACGGTGTCCGTGCCTCCCTCGAGTACATTGCCTAGGAGGAAATCAATTTCCTCGTCTGTCATGTTGAGCTTATCCTGCTGGTCGCGAATGGCATCATAGATACTGGGCGTCGCGCCAACCGCGTCCCGGCGCGCTTGTGCCTTTTGCCTTAAAGGCGCGTAGAGGCGGAGCAGGTCGTCCCTGAGCCGCAACGACCGAGACTTCCAGTTGCCAAACAGACGTTCCGGGACGTATTTCAGGAATGGAAGCCAATCCACCGGTGGAGTAGCGCCTATTTCGGCCAGCTCGAGAAATCCATTGTTCAAGTGTTCTAAGTCAAGCATGTGGCGCGTATCATGCCGTGGGGTACGACTGTGGAAGGCTAAGAGACAAGGCGCATCAGCAACAGATGGATTGTTCTCACGTCTACAATCGAGAGATTGACCAACCTAGAGCCATGACTATGCTGTTGCTATACCGAGGTGCATGTTCCATCATGTGCTCTGGATATTGGCAGATGTCACGAAGGAATTGGGTGGCCTCGGCTTCGATCAGAGGAATGTGGTCTGCGTCGCATCGTGATTCTGTGACCATCTGCGCGATCAGCTTCCGCCGTAACCTCAGTCTCTGATCTGATCTCATGAATAGTAGATGATTATTTCGAAAGGCCAGCCGTCCTAAGGCGTACGTCTCAGGCCGGTCGCTGGTTATGGCGGCTCGCTTGTCCAGGAGTGTCGTTCCGATCTTATCGTTGCTAATAACGATGATTGAATCACCCAAGGAGCCGATCTTGAGGCTAAAGAGGCCACCATATTTTTTTGCCCAGTCAAAGTACCTTGTCCCTTATTAGCTTGATTGCGTATCTACCTAGGTAACCAAAGCGATACGGTCCGAGTACATACGAGAAATGTATGCCGCGTCGTGGAAGTTGGTGGACGTTGCCGAGGAAAGGGATGGTCGGGGGCCCTTTTTCTCTGTTAATGCCGCTCTAGATATGTGGCGGCGCCATCAAGAAGGTAGTCTCACCGGGCGGTAGTCTTTTAGTCGCCCAGACCGCGGCAGATTTACCCAGTCCGGCGGCGCCGATGGCGAGAAGGATGAATGAAATAAGGAGAAGCATCATACTTGCCTAGGCCGATCTATGAGATGGTGTAGAGACTAGGGGAAACCTATCGTGAAGCCAGCGGAGGTGTTAAGCTCAAGAAATTTGAGTACAGTGAGTCTTCCAGCTCTGGCGAAGCTCTGAGCGACAATTTACAAAGGCGCAATAGTACGGGTACTCGGGGATGCAATAGACATCAACGCTAATAAGCCCATCGAATCATACCCCTGAAAGGCCTCGGTAACACGGATATAAGCTCTGCCTAGAAAGGTATCCCCCGGGGTCTACATGTAATGAACTATCTGATCTCATCGGTAGCCCTCACGAGACAGTACCATCTGTCGAAGCATCCGCTGGTCAGCGCATTTGGTCCCAAGATGTCCGTCCTTTCTTTCCTATGGTCTCAGCTCTTCGTCACACCTGCACTTACGACATATGACTTCAGCGGACAGACTATCATCATCACCGGTGCCAACAGAGGCATCGGCTTTGAAGCAGCTCGTCATCTCCTACAGCTCAATGCTAAGCAGGTCGTCCTGGCTGTTCGATGCAAGGTCAAGGGCCAAGATGCACTACGTGAGCTCGAGGCTTCCACAATGCGCGCCGGGTCCGTGAGAGTGGAGGAGCTGGACATGGCTTCACATGCTTCCGTCAAGGCTTTCGCCCTACGAGTGAGCAAGTTGGACCGCCTAGACGCCGTATTGTTGAATGCTGGGATATACACAAACGATTTCCGGAGAGTCGATGGGTTTGAGAGCCACCTGACGATCAATGTCATCAATACCTTTTACCTCGCGTTTCTGTTGCTGCCCGCGCTGAGAGCTTCGGCGAAGGCACAAGGGTCACGGCCGCGAATGAGTGTCGTGTCGTCCGATCGTCATGTCATGTTTTCATTGCCTGCGTGGAAAGAAGAGAATCTGTTCGACGCCCTTAACACAGAAAGGGGGGCGAAGATGCAACAGCGGTCAGCGAGCGTCCACAGAGTGCCTATTTCCCTGTGCACCAAATTACTAACATGACGAGGCTTCCTAGTTACATGATCTCGAAACTGATGCAAGTACTGCTGGTCAGGGAGATGGCAGCTAGATTGCGGAACTCGGATGTTATTGTCAACTCTTTCACCCCGGGCTACTGCGATTCGGGTCTGATCGACGAAATCAGAGGTCCCACGCGTGTCGTGCTCGACTTGTTGAAGAGAGCGACTGCCCGCACAGCCGAGGTAGGCGGTCGCTCGCTCGTGGCAGCTATTGTGCCATGCCCGGAGAGCCATGGAAGATACTTGAACGATTCGCAGATCGACGAGTAAGAGGGCCTATCACTACAAGTTGGTTTCACAGTGGCAATTTCGCGGCTAACACTAAACACCTGACAAGCTTGGCAGTATCACCGTATGTACGAAGCGGCGAGGGGTTTCAGGCCGGGAAAAGACTATGGTACGATTTGCTCCAGGTTCTGGAACGAAGACAGAAGGGGTTTCATGTGGCATTGCTTGTCCTCGACGAAGGCCTCTGTCACGCTGACCAAGCGCGGCAGGAACCTGGACATCAGAATCTCCAGTAAAAGTCACATTGCATCCGACTAGCGAGTTAGATTAAACAGCAACAGCTGATTATATTTGGTATTTATCCTGGATGAGGTCTTGGACGGGGATAGCAACAAGGGAAAAGGAGTGCAGGCATCAGACTGGTATGGGAACCATGCTTGGTAACTAAGCAATTATCGCTTCATTTCTCACAGTTGATACCGTGGGTGATATGGGACTACCTAGAGTACCGAAGCACTTAATCGAAGAAATTATACGTAAGTACACAATGACCTCAAAACACCATTTAACGAGTTCGAGGGAGTAGATAGACAGATCGTGACTAGACCGGCGGCCAAAAACCGGATGAGCCAGCATGGCGTCACCTTTGCCGCGCACGGGCATACTTATCGGGAGAGTTCCCGAGAGGAGATCCCATCTCGGGAAAGCGGCAGGACAACGAGAGTTCAAAGCCGACGGGAATGTTGAAGCGGTCGCCGGATTCAAACCACCTTGTGGGTACCTACATGTGTGTGTTCAACGTATTTCACAGGTTCATCGAATCTTCTAAGAAACTTACAGGCCCAGTGGACGCGGACCACTAATCTGGGGTTCTAAACCTGTTCAGCGGTGTGAGCCCGCGAGAGTCAAGACTCGTTGGCGACGCTATCCTGCGTTACCTATTCCGTAGATGGCCGACAAGGCAGCAAATCCATGAGTCACCGAGCAGTTGATTGCGCAGATCTTGTATCTCCCCCCTGCGCAGAGAAGGTCTAATATTCATTTTCCAAGTGGCTGCTCTTGTTTTTTTCTCAATTTCGCAGAAGTCAACCCGTCTCTGTGCCAAAAGCTAAGCTGGAATAACAAACAGTGTATTATTACACTCTTACAGCATCTGATATTCTTACCACCATGGTTAAGGGAGCCCTCACCAAGTTCCCCGCGGACGGTCTCCGTCCGATCCACCGCCTTATCACAAGCCACAACAAGGAGGGCAAGGGTGTCTTTGTGGCCGATGATGCTGGTGACCATCACCGCCTGCTCGTCGATGGAGAGGCCGCCGCGAACATCATCTACAGCACGCGGGACTGTCCCGTGGATATGAATGACGAGAAGGACATCGCCTTCGCAGGCGCCTACGAGGTGAGGCAAAGCTCCCCACCCCTTTCTACAGCGGCCCCCCAGTCACACGTACCTACAGATGTGTGTATAGATGCGTATATAGACAGACAGGTGTCCAGTGAGGTAAACGGCGAAACTAAGGCTGATCAACATTCTTTATAGCCTCCCATCCACGTGCCCAACGGCAGTTGTGTTCGTCTCATCGACTTCGCGCCGGGCATGGAGTCGCCCATCCACCGAGCCATGTCTCTTGACTATGGTGTCGTCATCGAAGGCAAGTTCTTGCTCACACTGGATAGCGGCGAGGAGAAGATAATGCTACCGGGCGATATGAGTAAGTAGTAAATCTCAGTTCCTATGAGCCATGCGCCTCGAACTCGCCTCAGGACCAACACATGTGTTGTACTTTGCGGATTGCGCCCAAGATGAGCGGTGGCTGATCCAATATCGTGCACAGGTGTGAACCGGGGTTGCATGCATAAATGGAAGAACTTGGACGAGGAGAAACCGGGTCGAATGGTCTTTGTGCTTCTGGATGTGAAGCCACTTAAGATCAACGGCGAAGTGATCGCAGAGTACCTCGGAGACATGGAAAAGGACTATGTGCATACAAAGAAATACTTCGCATCGGCGTAGGATAGTTTGGGAGGGACCTTTCAACAACAACAATATGCTGTAGAAACAAGTTGGTCGTTCATCGGATTTCGTTGCTTGTGTGTACAGTTGTTGCCTCGATTGTAATCGCGATCAGCTAAGAGTGACGAATGGAGTAGATATTCGACGACTACACTACTTGTTACTGACACCTTTCTAGTGGTATGGATATTATAGGTATTGGTTCGGATCGGATTGATTCTTCTGTTAGAATTGCTTGGTAAAGCCGGTGGCTAGGTACAACGCCTCACACCCAGTCCTCTCGACGCTCAATTGACACTCACAACCTACATATCATGATTTAATTCCTTAGGTATTCAATAGAACAGCCAACTAGTGATTCGTGGCCTCGGAACTAAACATTACTCAACCTGGCCGTCTAGACTGCTACGGAGACTATGGACTCTTCACCTCTCAACAGCATAATAACTCATATGACGCCATAGAATTTAGGATATGGAGCAAGAGGGTAAGCAGTGCGGCCGCCTGGGACCAAGATGACGACGATCACCTCTTTATCCCCGATATTATTCTATAGAGTCGTTACCATACTAGTGTTACCTGTGAGGCTGTCAAGGAACGCCCAGCCGACTCTGTCGAGAACATTTGATCTTTTACGGATATTGGTTCGAGATATGTGTTCCTCAGAATAACTCGACAGCTCCACGTGCGACGTCCTTGTCTTCACCACCCAAACTGGGTGAACTTGCCCTCGTCGTCAATGATCTTGAGGAAGAGGTCCTTATTGTCTCCCTCGACGGCGGCGCGGGCGATGACGGCGCCGCCTTGATCGGCGTCCTTGTGGCCCTCGAAGCCGCCGAACGCGGTGCGGCAGTAGCCCGGCTCGACGAGCACGGTGGGGATATTCTCCTGCTCGAGCGCGATGCAGTCGCGAGCCGCGAGCATGTTGGTCGCCGACTTGCTGCTGCCGTACGTCGGTACGGGATAGTCCCAACCGTTGTAGGGCGACGTTCGTGTCAGTGCGACGCCAAACATGCCGAGCCCACTCGTGACGGTCACAATGCGGCGCTGTGGATATTTGGAGGCGCGCAGAAGAGGCTGGAAGGCGGCATTAGTGACGGTCACACCGAAGACGTTGGTCTCGTAGACGGCGCGCATGTCCTCGCGCAGAGTCGCGTTAGGGTCGGGCGAGCGGTTGATGCCCGCGTTATTGATGAGCACGTCAAGGTGGCCAAACCGAGTGCGGACCAGCTCGGCAGCGGCGTAGATCGTCTCGTCGCTCATCAGGTCGATCACGACGGGGGTAAAGTCGACCGGATCCGAGCCTGTCTCAGACGCAATCTTTTGGACGGCGCCCGCAGCCTTGTCCTGGCTGCGGGCCGCGACCACGAGATGGTACTTATTGTTGTCGTCGTTGCTCTTGCTCTTGCGAGCCAGCGCTTTCAGGGCTTCGTGTCCAAGGCCCTGGTTGCCGCCGGTGACGAGGATAACAATTTTGGACGGAGCTGACATGATTCAATTCCTTTTTCTTGACCGTTGTTATTAAGGGTATGATATATCAGACTCTATTGGTCTCTGATACTAAGGTTCGCACGTAAATCAATAACGCCAGTCGAAGGGTCCAAATACTCATCCCGCCTGTTAATTGGGATTCAGACTTATAAGAATTCAAACCACCCGCGTCTTGTGTGTGTGATTGTACGCAGTATAAAGCTTGTCCTCGTCTTTTTGTGGGGACTCACGTCTTCGGGGATCCGGAGAACACTGTTATGATTCATATCTGTCTGGGATTAAAGGAGGCGTTCAGCCACTTAAGTCCGACTGGAGGCTTCCAATGCCCGATGTCACATTGCATTCTACCTCTATGGCATATCCTGATAATGCGGGCAGTCCCCGAGTCCCCGAATCCTCTGCTTGGTAGGTACTTAAAGACGTATTAGTCCGCTTGAGATGGAATTTATGCAGGCAAAAAGCAAGCACCGTCTCAGATACCCATCGCGTCACTTACACACTCATACGTACCCGACGTCATGACTGTCAAGCCACAAGCCGGGAGTGAGAAGCCGGGAAGCGTGTGGGATGCTGTGACACGGTGGCTGTCATCCAGCACCAACCGAGATGTCGAATACTGGTGGAAACTGACCGGCCCCCACGTCTCGTACATGATGCAAGCGGCTGGGTATGCAGTCGAGGCGCAGTATGATGCCCTTATCTTCCATTACCACTGGATAGTGAGTACACCGCCCAGGTCATGTCGTTCCTCGTCTCCTCGTCTCCTTCGTGTTTTTGCCTTGTCCCTCAGCTCATCCCCAGCGTAGATCCCCTATCTTGGAACCGCACCTACCGGCCGCGGCCGCCTCGCATGGAACTCGCTCTTGGGGAACGAGGGCTCGCCCATCGAGTACTCGTGGAAGTGGAACACGGCCACCGCCGGCGCCAGGCCCGATGTCCGCTATTGCATCGAGGCCATCGGGCAGTATGCCGGTCGGCCCCTGGACCCGCTCAATCAGGATGCCTCGATCGAGCTGCTGCACCGTCTACAAGACGCCGTGCCCACCGTCGATCTGACATGGACCAATCATTTCCTTGCCACCCTTTTCGATCACGACCGCGGCAAGTACGCCGATGAGGCTGCGAAAGGCGCCCATTTCACGAGCACCATCTTCATCGCCCCCGAATGGGTCGACAAGGGCTTCAACGTCAAGACATACTTTCTCCCGCGCCGCCACGGTGCCACCGTCAACGCCAAGGGACTCACCCTCGCGCAGTGGGAGGAATCTTTTGTCCAGATTGACCCAGGGAACAAGGCACGCGACGTCCTGTTTGACTTCCTGGCTAACGACCCCGAGGGCCAGTATCTCACTCCCTAGTAAGCAAGCGCCCTCCCATTTCTCAACCGTCAAGCAGGCCCATACGGCAAGGGTGCACTGTACTCAAGTACTCGCTCAATGGTTTCGTTCAATGATTTCGTTCATCGGTTTCGTTGCTGACCCCAATCGGCCCTAGCATGTTGGCCGTGGATAATGTGAAGCCATCAAAGTCCAGGCTGAAGCTCTATTTTATCGCGTCACGCAGCAGTTTCGCGTCTGTGCGCAGTATCATGACGCTTGGTGGCCGGAAGCGTGTTGCCGAGGATCTCTTACAAGAGCTGCGGTCTTTGATCTGCGCCGTCTCGGGCGTCGACCCGGGATTCCCTGAAGACCAGGAGACGCCCTTCACTGCGGCACACTATACCGACGACACCAAGGACAACTTCGGCGAGCTGCCCGAGATCCTACATAGTTATGTTTATTATTTTGACATTGCGCCCGGGCGAGCCCTTCCGGACGTCAAGTTCTACACTCCCGTCCGCGGGTACGGGCCCGACGACGCCACGTTAGCCACCAACCTCATGGGCTGGATGGAGCAGCGCGGCCGCGGGCGGTACAACGACGAGTACATGGGCGTGCTCGAGCAGCTGAACCGGCATCGCAATCTGCACGACGGCAAGGGTGCTCACATCTACCTCAGCTGTCTCATCAAGGAGGATGGGGAGCTGGACATCACCTCGTACCTCGGCGCAGAGGCTGTCGATCCTGTCAAGTCCCGGGGCCAGACAAGCACACGGCGCACAAGACGGCGAAGCGATAGCCGGTAGATGACTGTCGCGTCTCTTTGGCCGGGAACCAAGCGCAGCAGTATGTCAGAGGCGCATCGTCAACGGGGAAGAGCAAAAAGAAGGCCGAGAAGATGAAGATTACGATGATGACGAACTTGATGATAATGATGTATTCGAGTGCAGAATTCGCGACGAAATAGGCAAGGGGCTAGCCTCGTAGGTCATAGATGACCCATAAACAATCTAATCAGCCTTCTTACCATTACCAGGTAGGAGGTATGCAGCTGGCGTGCAGGCAGTGAGCACACAGATGGGCACATACCGTCGCAATTGATTCTTTTGCAGATACTCGTCTACATACCAGCTTGCGCAGATGAATCCAGAGTATGACGCGCTCGCTTTCTATTACAGTCGCAGCAAAGTCTGAAGGAGAGTCGATCAGCGACGTCATGGGGGTTGAAGAATAGGTACGGATAATGAATAGGTCTCACCGTCTCTAAACGTCACAGAGTCACAGGCCGCGTGGCGCGCTGGCAGCCGCAGGGCAAGCAGACATATCAATTCTAGATTACTATTATCTCAGTACTATATATTGAAGTACCTCAGCATAGAGCCATCCATGTCGCTCTATATCCGTCCGAGAGCTGCAATGCGTCGTCTTTGCTTATTGGGCAGTAAAGCCCCCATCGATGGGCAGGCACACGCCTGTAATCCACCTCGCCGCGTCACTCGTCAGGTAGAGGACGGCACCTGCGACATCCTCTGGTCTCCCCGGCCCTCCCATAGGATGCAAACCGTCCACATACTCCTGGGTTACGCCTGGCTGGAGGCTGGAGTTGTGGAATATGGCGGTTTGAACGACTGCCAGGCGGTATCCGGTCAGCCGGTGGAGTCTTGCGAGAGAGGAGAGATGTTAAACACGACAAACGCGATCAAGGAGGACGTACAGCCGGGACACACGGCGTTGCAGTGGATCTTGTCCTTGCCGTAATCAACAGCGATCTGTCTTGTGAGGCTCACAATAGCGCCCTTACTCGCGCAGTAAGATGCTGATTAGAAGGATGAGTAAGTTCTCTCGACGCTTGAGCGTGCGACTGGATCCGAACAAGGGGTAGTTGAGCTCTCTGCGGTAAACTTACGGCTGGCGGGTGCCGCGACCAACCCGAAGACGCTACTCATGTTGACAATCCAACCGCGGTCGCCGCTCTCGAGTGGTTGCTGCTGCAGCATCTGGGCGATGGCGTATTTGGACCCGAGGAACACCGAGCGGGCATTCACGCGCATAGTCAGATCCCAGTCGGACTCATCAAAGAGATGGATGCGGTTTCCCCTCTGCGATTCAACGGCGATGCCAGCATTGTTGACCAATCTATATTGCGGGAAAACAGAGAACTTAGTAAGTGCCGAAACAAACAGCCCGAGAGCCCTTGAGAAGTGGAGGGTCGGTTGCTAGTATAACGCAGCCGGGGAGAGAATGAGCGGCAGCGCGGACGAAAGAGAAGGAAAAACGGACATATCGAGCCTCCCGCCCCACCGAACCGCGGCCTCTACCAGGGATTCCACGTTGCTCGCCACACTCACGTCCGTCTTGATGAAGATGGCCTTGCCCCCTTTCCGCTCGATCAGCGCATGGGTGTCTATCTCGGTCTCTTCTTTGATCTCGGTACGCGCCGACGGTCGTAGGTCAGCGCAGACGACGTGTGACCCTCGAGCGGCGAGCGCAAGGGCCACGCACCGCCCAATACCGGACGACGAACCCGTCACTACGGCAATGCGCGCGGGTGCTACAGGCCTATCTTGGTCCATGGAGACGTATGTGGGGTGCTAGCTCTATGTGTTGTGTATTGAAAAGAGGGGGACTGGTAGCTGATTCCAGACGACGAGCATATATCCCGTTTCCGACGAGCATGCAACCAGCGGCCGTACCGAGATTTGTGAGGATATCTTCTTCGTTTGCCTCTCTTCCCGACGATGTTAAGCATCCAAGGCCGATATGGATCAGAGTAACACGTTTGCAAGCCTAGCTGGGCATGATTACGGCCTGCACCGTCGTCGGTGGTGAAATGGAGACGCATCAAATCTGCACAATAGGGCCGGACATGGCCTGTTTGAGGACGTTACCGCGTGTACTGAGTTGGCTCATTTTTGCCTGGACAACTCAATCCTACATCACTTTACCTACCTATGCGAGGGGTACCCATTTCGGGACAGAGCCGTAACATTTGTCCATGGGTGGTGGTAGTGGTCAGATCTGGTCACTGTGGTTAAATTTTAGTGACTCGTAACCTGCCGATAGTCCGATTATCGAGGTATACCTGCCAACGCGGTCGATATATCACTCGTTCTTTCTCGACGTAAATATTCAATGTTTTTTACATCATTGCTTTATTCGCTCTTCATTATGTAAACAGAATATTCGACGCTAACAGAGCTACCTAAATAACGTAGTTTGAAGTTAATTGTTTAGAGCCAACCATTCAAACGATTAAAATATTTCACTTAGGCCAAATATCGAAGCCCTAAATGGTTGTGGTAAGTCTAAAGCCACAATATCTCCAGACGGGGACCTCCCCCATAGGTAGGTAGCTTGTAGTTCCTATATCACGCAGGATGCACAAGCTGGGCATCATATTACACAGTGCTTTATCAGTCTAGAATGCTTGCAAAAATAACTAAGTAGGTAGACACAACACAGTGACTTCTCGTCGCTTGCTCAGATATCTGATGCCGACACGTTAGACGATGTATTCAAGAACCCCATCTCCCCCCCGTGCGCCGCTCAATTGGTTGTAACCTCGGTCATGTCTGTGTTGTTGATCTCAGCCTATCCAAGCCGAATTCCCGCGTGAAAAGCCAGTCCTGCAGGATTTCATATCAGTACCAAAACTTTGTCTGCCGTCGCGTGCGGGTGATGGAGCAACTCAGGAGGTGAGATCGGCAATTACCCAAAACGTTACCGGGAAAAGGGCGTTTCCGAAACGCACCTCTCCCGTCCGGGCACCTGTCCAAAACCAGGCTTGGGGACTCGGTCTCCTCACTTCGGCCACTACAGAGCGCGCGTACTCGGCTGCAGTGGTGGTCACTGTATTACGTTGTTCCCTTGTGGTGAGCCGCAGCACATAGCTGGGGCGCAACGAAGAAACCGCTTTACGTATGGACTTACCTGGCGTTCTGTTGACGTGAGTCTGGAAATCCTTCTCGAGCGGTCGGTAGAACGAGTTCTCGGGAAGCTTGCGGAGGGATTGCTGATCGCGCTTCAGGATATTGGTCCCGACCTCGCCAGAGATGATGTTGATGACTTTAACGCTGCACATTTCGGGTTAGGCCCTGCTCTACGGCATGGCGCCGGCAAAGTACCGCCGATACGCAGTTACATACTCGAACGGCTTCATCTCGACCCGTAGCGTATTGCCCCAATGGTGCAGAGCAGCCTTGGATGCATTGTAGCTAGCTTCAAGCACGGTCGTCAGCCGAACCCTTGAGACACGCGACGTGCAGCCCGAGGGCGCCTCACATCCATATACGTAGGGGACAATGCCTCCCACGCTCCCGATGTTGACGATAGTTCCTTTTGCGCGGATCAACAGCGGGTGGAAAACATGGACCATCCGCATGGGACCGAAGACATTAACGCGGAACATCTTCTCGACCTCGCTGACATCGGTGTCCATCGCCGTCATGGTATAGCCTAAACGCGCGGGATCGTCAGTTCGGAACAGACAATCTGTGCACAGACTGGAGTAGTAGGACTCACAAATGCCCCTGCGATGGTCAATTTTCATACTACGTTACTGATCTCAAATGCACAGTTGCGGAGGACTGCTATGACTTACGCACAGTTTACCAACACGTCAAGACCGAAGCTGACCTGGCTCTCTATGCTCTCTTTCAGTGCCGCAACTTCTTCATCCTTGGTGACATCTGAAGTGTAAGCGTGAATCTTGGCTTCGGTCAGATGTTCGCGTGGCTCATGAGGCAGAAGCGTGGCAAAAACATTGTATTCTAGAGACTCCAAGGTCAGCCTAGTTGCTGGTACTCAGCAGAAACACTTTCGGGGAGCTGTACCTAGCGACTTGAACTCGGCAGCCAGTGAATGACCAATTCCACCTTTACCGCACCTGTGGCCTTGTCAACAGGTATCTGCAAGCCCGTGTAAAGACTTTGCGAGGATGTATGTATATACCCTGTGATCAACACAGAAGGCCGCGTTCTCTCTTCCGCCATTGTTCCGAAGGGTCGGTTGTGCGTATCCCGCGTTGAAAATCACCAGCCTGAAACTTTTCGGATCTAAGATACGGATCAAAAATCTCGAGGTTTGGGGCTTTGACAAGACGGAGCCCAAATACCCCTAGGCTATCTGCATTTTATGCTACCAAGTTTACATAGTGGTAGGTTGGCGGAATCTCGTAATCTTGTGAGCACGAGCGGTGACATACTTAGCCGAGTCACGGGAATCTCCTCGCGTTGGTGGTGACAGCGGTACTATAGAACCTCTTAGTCTACGGGACAAGGTCGGTGATCTACATGACCGAAGCACGGCTATGTACCCTCACCGCCCCGAGAATTATTTCATTCGGCAGAGGTAGTAGCGGTGCTCTGGGAGGTTAACCAATCAGAACATCACCGTATTCTCAATCTTCAAACCCGAGACCGTCCCACTTGGATACTGTCTTGTGCAGGTATAAGACAGGGAGATGACCGACAGTGTATCGGGCTCAATCCGGCTGCTAGAGCGATGGGGAGGACCGCGATGGAGCTGTCATAGTCACCGCCTGTTGTTTCTAATAGCAGGTGATTCCCTAACTTACGCTACTCGCAGCAAAGATAGCTGTAGGGCGGGCAACACGTGGTGAGAAACGGGGGTGCATTCTTCGGCGATAGGTCATGAGCAAAGTAGGGTAGCCAAGCCTCATCTGATCAACTCCTCTATTGCTATCTAAGCACTATTTTCTACACTCCAAATCGATTACTAAAATATCTAAGAGCGTTTTTTCTTACCGCTAACCGCTAAACAGTCGCTGTGGTAGTGAGGGATAAAAGTGTTACGAATTAGCAAGTCCGAGTGAGATTATAAAGTAGAGAGAAAAATGGCGTAGCGTGTTAATGGTTAGAGTTGGGGAGTACTCACAGTGTGCTACCATGCTTTACTCTTGACCTCCCGTGGAAATATACAATCCCGTATGCAACTTGTGTTTCGGGTACCCCTTTAGGACATGGCAGCTCATCGATTTCGGACAAACCTCACCGACGGCCTCTCTAGATAAGGACCAGTGATGGAAAGCACTGCGGTACCTGGCAATGAGAGCATCCATCTATATACGAGCTGCTTGCCGTGTTGTATGTGGCCTTGCGTACCTACCTTGACCAGTCTGGAGGGATTGTTTACGCTCCATCTGTTCAACCGTTGGACATACACTGCAACTTCGCCATCAAATACAGCGGAAAACAATGGCGCCGCATATGATGTCCGGCAGCGACTCTCCCGGGTCTGGAGAAAGCTCCGGTGCATCTACTCCGTTTGAACTGTCTCCCAACTCCGGCGAGCCTATTGCCATATGTGGTATCGGTACGTGTCGTCCAGGTGCCTTCATTTGTCTTGGCCACCCGCTCCAGTCCTGTCCTCTAAGCAGGTAGCATTTCCTTTATGACACACTGCCCAAGGACATGTACGTTGTTCGGTGACTTGTTGCACTAATAGACAATACGACGCCCAACTAAGTCTCTTTGGTTTCTAGGATGCCGGCTGCCGGGCCAAGTGTCCAGTCCTCAAGCACTTTGGGACCTCCTTTCGAATGCGAAGTCTGCCAACGGTCGTGTGCCACAGTCTAGGTTCAATCTCGATGGGTTCTATCACCCAGAGGGAAATGACCACGCTGGAAGCATCAATATGGAAGGGGGCTATTTTCTCGATGACAGTGTTCGGGAGTTTGAGAATTCCTTCTTCGGCATCAACAATCTAGGTGAGTGTAGAGCATGACATATTGCCGTTGTCGGAGGAGTACCTAGGCATGTCGCTCAGCCAGGGTAAGCTTGCTGACAACAGTGCCAAAATTGAATAGAGGCGACATTCATGGATCCACAGCAGCGAAAGCTCCTCGAGGTGGTCTTTGAGTGCCTCGAGAATGCGGGCATCCCGCTGGAGCAGGCGTCAGGATCCAACACTGGGTGTTATGTCGGGAATTTCACATTCGACTACATGGTGATGCAGATGCGGGATCCTGACCAGTACGTGGAGATTCGTGACGGTGAAGAGGCTTTTCTGCCAGACTGACTATCGCGGTGCCGTCTAGTCTGAGTCGATATTCAGCAACGGGTCTGGGCACTACGATTCTCTCGAACCGAATCAGCCATGTCTTCAACCTTTTGGGTCCCAGGTGAGTTGTCTTCTCCCGGCGTGGACGGTCAAGCCGAACGCATTCGCTCACCAGCACTGATATCAGCTTTGTGCTCGATACGGCCTGCTCGTCGTCACTATACTGTCTCCATGCCGCCTGCACAGCGCTCGAAAGAGGCGAATGTGACGCGGCCATAGTGGCCGGGGCTAACCTCATCCAATCCGTTGAGCAGCACATGGCTACGATGAAGGCCGGGGTCCTCTCTGCCACCTCGGCATGCCACACATTCGACAGCTCCGCAGATGGGTACGGCCGAGGCGAGGGTATCGGTGCTCTATACGTCAAGCGACTTGCCGACGCTCTGCGAGACGGGGATTCCATCCGCAGCATAGTCCGCAGCTCTGCTGTAAACGCGTGAGTAATAAGCGACAAAAGACAATCGTGCGGGAGCAACCCAGAGACTGACGTAGGGAACAGCAATGGCCACACCGCTGGCATTAGTCTGCCCAGCGCCGCAGGACAGACGGCCGTGATTAAGAAGGCAATGAAGAAGGGAGGTGTTCACCCGGACGATGTCACCTTTGTGGAATGTCATGGCACTGGTACCAAAGTGGGGGATGCCATCGAGCTGGACGGCCTGGCGAGTGTCTTCAAGCGGCAGCCGCACCGACCTCTTTATATCGGATCCGTCAAGAGCAACATTGGCCACTCGGAGGCAGCGAGTGGCATCGCGAGCGTCATCAAGTCAACCCTTGCCCTAGAGCACGGCAGAATCCCGCCCACATACGGGCTGAAGAACATCAACGAGAAGCTCAAGCTCGAGGAGCGGAGCTTCAAGATTCCCACAGAGACCATCGATTGGCCTGAAAAGTCACTCCGTACTCGTCTCATAGGCATCAACTCCTTTGGCTACGGTACGTACATCTCTCATCACGCACGGTCCAGGAGGCCCCCTATTCCAGTCCCTGAACTAGAATAGGGGTATCGAGGGGAGGATTGTAGACAAAAGAAGCGTTGGCGACCAGAGTGAAAGACACTGACCATTTTGATAGGTGGAGCCAATGCCCATGTCATTCTCGAAGAGGCACCCAGCGCGAGAGAGTTTTGTAAAAAGCCCACAGCCCAAAACTCCGTCATATTACCACTGTCGGCCGCGACTGAGGTCTCGCTAGAAGCACGGAGACAAGACTTTGCGGGTTTTGACTTTGGCGAAATCGAGATGGACGATCTCATTCACACGCTTGCACTGCGGAGAACGCAGTTCGCCCACCGTGGATTCCTCCTGGCATCGCGCGATGAGCCCATTGCGGAATCGTTCAATGAACAAGAGAACTTCCTAGCCGCGCACAGTCCTGTCACGTCGGCCTCCCTGCCCCCGTTCGCCTTTGTCTTCACCGGCCAGGGATCTCAGTGGCCCGGCATGTGTCGGGAGCTGCTTTCGGAGTTTACCGTGTTCCGGGAGAGCATAGTCGAGATGGATACAGTCCTTGAATATCTGCCCGATGCGCCAAGCTGGCGGCTGGTAGATGCTCTTTTAGACGACAGCCCAGAACTTATACACAGCCCAGAGCGGTCCCAGCCCTGCTGCACGGCGATTCAGATCGCGCTTGTACGGCTGCTGGAGTCTTGGGGTGTTGTGGCCGCCACCGCAGTGGGCCATTCGTCGGGCGAGATCGCGGCCGCATTTGCCGCCGGCCATCTTTCAGCTGCGGAGGCTATCACCATTTCCTATTACCGGGGGTTCTGCGCGGCCGGGAACACCCAGGCCGGCGCGATGATGGCGGTTGGGCTATCCGAGTCTGCCGCCAGTAGCGAGATTTCAATCGCACAGGTCGACGGGAAAGTCTGCATCGCGTGTATCAACTCCCCCGACAGCGTCACTGTCTCTGGCGACGAGGAGCAGCTGGACCAGATTATGGCTCATTTACAGGAGAAGAAAATCTTCGCGCGGAAGCTAAAGACTGGAGGGCAGGCGTACCACTCACATCACATGCTAACCCTGGGCAGCCAGTACCAAAAGCTCCTCGATCGCGCACTTCCCGCCCTAGAGCCCTCCATGAAGCAGAATTTAGGGGCGCAGGTAGTGTCTTCGGTCACCGGTCGAGCTAAGACGGCTGGGTTCGACACGGCTTACTGGCGCAGCAATCTCGAGGGCCAAGTACGGTTTGCATCCGCCATTGACAGCATCCACGCCATGGGCGAGCACTTCTTCGTCGAGCTCGGTCCTCACACATCTATGGAGCTGCCGATCAAGCAGACGCTTGCTAAAGCCGGTGCCACCCTGCAGTATGATGGACCGGTCAAGCGCAACGTCAACGCGGCTCGGCAGGCAATGACATTCGCCGGCAATCTCTGGCTCCGGGGATTCAAGATCGACTGGGTCAGGATCAATGGACTATCCGCGGCTCACAAGAACCGGCAATCTCCACACAAGATCGTTACTGACCTCCCGGCATACCGCTTCCACTATGGCGAAACGAAGCTCTGGAATGAGAGCCGTGCGAGTGTGGAGTACCGCCAGCGAAGATACCCACGCCATGAACTCCTTGGCTCGCTCGTGCCTGGTGGTAATGGACGGGACTTCATCTTTCGCAACATGCTGAGGATGGACGTTATCCCGTGGCTGCGGGACCACAAGCTGGTCGAGACGGTCGTCTTCCCGGGGTCGGGATACCTCTGTATGGCCATCGAAGCTGCGCTACAGGTCACGGATCCCGCTCGAGAGACGGGGCGAGCAGAGAAGACGTTCGAAATGACAAACGTACACATCACGAATGCTCTCCCGCTCTCGCCCGACCACCCGGTGGAGATATTCACCTCGCTACAAAAATCTCAACTGACCAAGGCGACGGCATCCAACACGTGGTGGGACTTTTCCATCACGACGTACAATAACAGCCAGCCCACTACACACGCTTCGGGCTGCATAGCCGTCTCCACCCCTAATTCCAAGAGCACCGCCAGCATCAGGTGTACTAGAGCCAGATGTGAGGCCCCGAAGACCGTTGCACTAGAGACTACACATAAGCGTGTTTGGTATGAGAGATTTGCCAAGGGTGGCCTCAACTACGGACCGACATTTCAATCAATTGCCGAGTATCGAACACCGCGTTCGAAGAACACACCCTATGCGAGTGCGAGGGCGCCTCTGCTGACTGCTTCCGGCGATCTATCGACCACTTACGCCGCTCACCCGATCACGCTTGACGCTCTAATCCAGCTTGCCATCGTCTCAACTGCAAAGGGGGTACCCAAGAACATGCACGCCCTGGTACCTACCAGAATCTCCTCCGTCTCGGTGAGGTATTCACCCTCAGACTCCGAGAAGGACTGCCAATTGAACGCCGTCACAGAGCGCATTGGGTTCGGTTACTACAGTGCCGACGCCGAGCTCGTGGATCAGTCAGGCGAGGTGACAGTGCGCCTGGACGGATTTCGCCTCTCGCCTTACGAGTCCGCGGCCCAATCGGACGAGAGCGAGGATGTTCGCCATCCCGTGCTCCGGGTGCTCTGGAAGCCGGACGTGCACGGGCTCGGGGAACTCATGATGCCCGAAGCTGCCCAGGAATATGCGCAAAAGTTCGCCGACGAGGCACACTCGCCCGTCGCCGACACGGACCTGCTCAAGATGGGCGCTCTCCTGGATCTCTTTGCGCACAAGGATCCCACCCTCCGCATACTTGAGCTCGGCAACGTATCCCATGAGTTGACCCTGGCCATTCTCGAGCTGCTGTCGTCTCAGACCGACTTTAAGCGACTCGCAACCTATCACACGGCCCATCTTGCTGCAGAGGATGAGCTGCTGGGAGGCGAGGTGGACCTGCAGACCGGAGAAAGGACTTCAAGCCCATCTGCCGTCACAGGGTCCTATGATCTTGTTCTGCTCCTGACGCGAGACGAGACGCAAATAAGACGCTTTTCAGCGGTGCTTTCTCGATTCATGACGGAAACGTCCTTTGTCATATCTTTCTGCCCAGATTCCAACAAAAGCAGCGAAGCTCTCAGCACGGAGGAATTCCAGACTGTACCCGTTAGCTTTTCCCAGGGCACGCCCTCGTTGATTTATGGCATGAAAAGGAGGAAGACACAGCGGCCTCGCGAAGAAGGCAACTATGTCATTATTGAGAGAGAGGCTGACACCATGCTTGGAACGACCCTGGTCACATTTTTGGAGCAGAATACCTGCTGCACGGTGTCCCGCCTCCGCCTGGACCAAGTCACGCCCGAGCGGGTTCCGAAGGGCACTACGGCTTTCAGTCTCTGCGAGCTTCAGTCACCGCTGCTGGCGGGCATTTCGGACGAGGACATGCACAAGGTCAAGATTATAATAGATAATGTGTCGTCTTTGATCTGGACGACCAACGCGGATATTCTGCATGGCACGAGACCGGACCATGCCCTCATGGGAGGCCTCTCCAGAGCTCTCATGCTGGAGCAACCGTCACTGAAGGTCTTCACGTATGATATTGATGAGCCGGATAAGCACCTGGAAGCCACTGCGCAGCGACTGGCAGCGTTACTGTCACAGGGTCGAAGCATTAGCAGTAGCAGCAAAGACGCCGACTACGAGTTCGTACAGAGAAAGGGTGTCGTCCACGTCAGCCGGTTCGTGCCCGACGACGCAGTCAATCAGTCGTTCCGCTCGCGACAGGGTCTCGCGACTGTCAAGCGCAGGGTGGACGAGGCCGGTGATTTCAGGCTTCTGGTCCGCCAGGCCGGGCAGCTAGACACGATCTACTTCCACAGTCAAGGAACGACGCCCACCGGCGCGCCTACCATTGGTCCCGGCGAGGTGCGAATCAAAGTCGCATCGGTCGGCGTCAACGCCAAGGACTACTACGTTCTCGTGGGCCGCGTCGATACACCCGATGCCACATGCCAGTTGGAATGCGCCGGTACGGTGACCGACGTGGGCTCTGCCGTGACCGAATTCGCGGTCGGGGATCGCGTCGTTGCCATGGCACCGTCTTACTTTGGATCGTACCAGGTTTTGCCGCAGTGGGCATGCTTCAAACTCACTCCGACGGAGAGTTTTGACGTCGCCGCAACCCTACCGCTGGTGTACGCCACGGCGCTCTATGCCCTGTACCACCGTGCCAACATCCGGGCTGGCGAGTCGATCCTGATTCATTCAGGGGCAGGAGGCGTCGGGATCGCCGCTATCCAGATCGCGATGCGGGCTGGAGCAGAGGTGAGTATCATCAAAGAGTCCAGAAAGCACAGTGGGTGTCGTTGAAGCTGACAGGCACGCCCAAACAGGTTTACACAACGGTCTCCTCGAGCGAGAAGCGAGAGTTCCTCACTGAGCAGCTCGGGGTCAAGTCGTCCAACATTTTCAGCTCCCTGGACACGTCGTTCCAAGCCGGCATCCTTGAGGCAACCTCGGGGCGTGGTGTCGATATCGCGCTCAACTCGCTCACAGGCGATCAGCTACACGCTACATGGAAATGCTGTGCGCCGTTTGGCCGCTTCGTCGAAATTGGCAAGGCCGATCTTACCGCCGGCGGCCGCCTCGAAATGGAGCAATTCGTCAAGGACACGACATTCTCGGCGTTCGATTTGAGCCACCTGTACCACTCGGATGACGAGCGCTTGCATAAGGTGTGGAAAGAGTTGCTCGGCCAGGTCTTCTCCCTCTACCGACAGGGTCACATTGCAGCCTTCCAGCCGCTCAGGGTCTTCGACATCGATCGAATCGGCGACGCGTACCGACACTTCTCGTCCCGGAATCGTATTGGTAAGGTAGCCATCAGTTTCGAGCGCCCGGAATCCACGATAGATCTCCAGCCGAGTAAATACGCGAGCCAGTTCGACAGCAACAAGTCCTACGTGATGGTGGGTTGTCTCGGCGGGCTCGGTCGCACTCTGTCCCGATGGATGATGAGTCGCGGCGCCACCAAGTTCGCTTTCTTGGGCCGTTCGGGCACAGACAAGATGGCGGCGCGGAGACTAGTCGAGGACCTCGAAGTGGCAGGGGCTACGTGCGAGATCGTCCGCGGCGATGTGTGCAACCTTGGCGACGTCGAGGCGGTAGTAGCAGCGGCCACCGAGCGCCTAGGACCCATCGGCGGAGTCGTGCAAGCGGCTATGGGCCTCAGTGAAGCCATCTTCTCCGTCATGCCTAACAGCGCTTGGCATACCGGCATCGACCCCAAGGTCCACGGGTCGTGGAACCTGCTGCACAGTCTACAAAATGTCAAGGCAGCGGGAGAGTCATCATCGCTCGACTTCTTTCTCATGACCTCATCCGTCTCAGGCAGCGTCGGCACCGCGACCGAGGGCAATTACTGCGCAGGCAACCACTTCCTTGACCTCTTCGCGCGACACCTGCGCACCCAGCACGGGATACCAGCCGTCGCCGTCGGCTTCGGCATGATTTCAGAGGTCGGTTACCTCCACGATAACCCGGAAATCGAGGCACTCCTCACACGAAAGGGGATCCAGGCCATCGATGCCGACGAGCTGATCCAGCTCACAGACCTCGCGCTGTCATCGAGTGCCTCGCTTGCCATCCCTCACGCGCACGACGCCCTCGCCGCGTCGCACTTGCTCACAGGAATGGAACCGCACGGGATCAAGGAGCTGCGCAAGAAAGGCTTTGAGGGCACGCAGCCCGCCATGGAGGACCCCCGCGCGAAGCTTCTGGCCAGCGCGCTCGACGGCGTCGACAGCCAGTTCTCCCGGCGCTCGGGGGCCGCCGGCGACCTCCCAGAAGAGGTGGCGACGCTCGTGCAGGCCGGCCTGACACCATCGGACGCGGTACTGAGCTTTGTGCGGAAGCGGTTTGGAAACCTCGTCCTCATGAAGGCCGAGGCGGTCGACGTGAAGAAACCGCTGGCACAGTATGGTATGGACTCGATGATCGGGGCCGAGTTTCGGGTTTGGTTCTACAAGAGTATGCGCGTCGACGTCCCTCTGGTCATGCTGCTGGGGTCGTCGTGCACTGTCGAGTCGCTGCGCGATCTTGCCATGGAGGTAGTTGAGCAGCGGGCCAAACAGGAACAGAACAAAGAGTAGAGATGCGTCATCTTTGGCCCTAGTCTGCCTAAGCCAACGAATCTGTCACGAATTGGCCCACTTATTCGGCATGCTCCGGGCATGGAGCATGAGTCCAGGGTTGTCATTTGTACGTGTATACCTAGGTAGGTACATATAGACCGTAGTCATCCCACCATCTACCTTTTCAGTAGCGAGTCCGAATCTCATCCGATTATCAGTCATTCTGCATGAGCCGTGCGTCTACAGGCCTTCCTTAAGCTTCCACGATCAGTCAGTTCTCGCCTCCGCGAGAGAATCTACACCCGGGGAGTAGGTGGCATATGTTACGAACTCTTTGCCTTCGGCTGTTTGCTTTTACTTAAACTAGGTACCTAGTATGTAGATTCGGCTGTAAGATGTGTCCCATGGCTAAGGTATGAAGTTGTTAAGGGTTTATTTATGTCACTACAATGACTATGACTACATGTAGTCAGTCAGTACCTTGATTTTAACTACGTACCTAGGTAGTCTGAGTGACTAAGAAGTGACTATTGACTACACGACTACAGCCACAACCCCAGCCTGTCTTGAAATGCCTCTTTATATCACTTCTCCTCCAATTGCCGGCGGTAAGATGTCCAGTCAACGATACTGCGTATTTAATAGCTCGTCAGCTCATAACATCTATCGCCTCAGCGGACTCAAGGGCTTTAAACTTACTTCCAGACCCCAAAGATCTTTCCGTTCTTCAGGGAATAGGTCACATGTTCGTAGTAGCGCACTGCGCCTCGCAAGTACCTGTCAGCATCGCGATCTCAAGCTTGAATTTCACAGTAATGTTGGACCAGTCACGAACCACTCCGGCCCGTAGCCTCGATACCAACGAGCGGGCCCGTCGGGGTGCCAGCAATCTCGATGCGCGCGGCGATGCGCTGCGTCGTCTCATCGGCAATGATGGTGTCGATGACAAAGACGAGATCAGGCACGGCTGTGAAGACCTGCTGCACGGCGGCGCAGTAGGCAGGGAGCGAGAGGTCGTTGGCGTTATGTACGACGGACTGGTTCACGAAGCGCGGTAGATCCGTCTTCATGGTATGCGCATTGATGCATGCGAGGTACTCGCGATACAGGTTTTCCATCTCCTTCGTCGAGAGCTTTTTGGTCGACGTAGACAAAGAAGCGCTGTCGTCAGCGTCACTGTCATACTGGCTGATCAGGTCTGGCGAGAGCTCGAGGCCCGGGTCCGCGAGCTGCGAAAGTACCGCTGCCTCATCAGGCATCAAGGCCATTGTGGCGATCTTGTCGTCAGTAAAGTGCAACAGCCACTGCTCGGCGAAAACGACAGGTTTAGTGCGCGCGTCAGCTCGTCCGGGAGCGGGTTGTAGGTGCACCACTGTCAGGGCGCCCATGCGCTGCGTCGCTGCGTCAATTGTCAGCGCATCCGCCTCGATCGTCACCTTGCCCGCCGCTCTGATCCGCGAGCCGAATGCCTCGGGCGCCGACACGTCGCCCCCGTTCAATCGCATTGGCTCCGTGCAATAAGCAGAGAGGTCCCCAAAGCGCTCCTCGTTAATGCAACGGAGCACCGACTTGAAAACGCTCGCGATGTCGATCATTTTGACGTGGGTGTGGTAGCTGGTTTGCCTGGGGAACGGCGCGCCGCAGTGTTCCAGGCTACAGCGCTCGCCGACTTGTAGGTAGGTAGACATTTGTGACGGGGCCTCTCCGATCGAGTTCGGTCTCTTGGTGTCACACTCGACGTGACGAAAAAGGATGCCGAGACTTCATCACTTGCCTACAATAACCGACATACGGCAGTGGCTTAGGAACGGGCGTAGCAATTCCAACCAATTTGAGCGACAATGTATCGAAATGTGGCCCGAGTCCCGAAGACCGTATCCTCAAATGCCGGGAACTTCACAAGAGCACATACTGGGACTGACGGCCCTTTCAGATTCCAATCTGAGATTCTGAGGGTGATTAACGTCAAGTTCTTGATGAAGGAGGTTCCCGACCCGAGCAGAACCCGAGTGGTCGTCATGCGGGCGGTCGGTTAGGGGCAGTTTCCGAGACCCTTGCTTCCCGCCGTGTTACTGGGGCACCCCTCGCGGCCCTGATTGAGTTTGATGTGTCCATTGTACCAAACGATTACTAATGACTGTGGTGCCCGATGGCGATGGCTGGTCTGTTCTGGGGGTTCAAGGACATAGTAACAGCCCCAAACTAGGCCTCACCTTTACCTCGCACATGATAACGGGTCGGTGATGTCCATAATGCCATTCAGTATCGTGAGTGAGACGCATGGTCCATTGATAAGTATTTAATAAATTAACTTTTTTTATTATACAACATTAATAGAAATTGGATTTACATATCAAGTGTGGTCTTACTAGTCCTGGCGCTCTTATCAGCTCTTCAAGATCGCTTGCAACTGTTAAGTACGCTCAAGGTGCTTAAGGAGCAGAGCTGCACTTGACACTACCGTAGACGGCGAAGCAGTGCTAGCAGTGGTGCGTGCTTTAGGAGGGCAAATGGAGCGCCCACTAACTTTTGCAGCTCGTTACGCCAATCGGATGCGCGAGGGCTTTGACTTTCCAGTCTCAGAAAACTCTGAAGACGAATTGAAGGGCGTCAAGAAGACATGGTGGACCGAGGCATTGAACGTGGCGTTGGTTGCGTGGGTAGCCGGGACGCTGGTGCCGTCGTTTCGACCGGTGTCCTTGATTGTGCGCAAGTCTCGCAAGACGTGGAAGACGACGATAGGGGACGACTTGTCGATGGTGCAAACTTAAACTCAGTGCTCCTTTCAGATATAATCCCTCAGAGGTTGTCGCCTCCGTCGATCTGTAGCTTGCGTCAGGTCAAGCGGCCTATAATCTGTGGCTTGGAGGTAAAGCCTTTCAAACGTTGAGATTGCCGACATCCGCTTCATTTCGAGGAGAGCTATGTAGGTCTTCCACCGACGGCGGCTCAAGAAAGAAAGTTATTTGCTGATTGGCAAGAGCTGCGTACGGTATGGATTGAGACGGTCAAACAGCTGACTTGAAAACGTTCTACTTTTGCCTAACTAGGTCTCAGTGGTGTAACAGTATAGCACTCTTGTTGTGTTCCGTGATAGCGGCAGAAAGCATAGTCCGCATGTTCTAGGTTAGGCTGCCAGCACGCAGCACGGTGATGAACTAACTCATCGACAGGAGTAGTAGCAAACATGGTGTTCTCACGCCGGTGTCCGCGTAAAAAGAATCGATGTAAACGCTGAAAACGTGGACGTCATGACTACTAAGAAAGCAGACCCCGCGCCACTCTACGCATGGAATTTCGCGCCCATATCGTGTTTGTGGTACAGATAATGTATATCAAAGTCGGGCCGCCGTAAGCCCAGGGCAATAAGTCTACGATGAAATCTAATAAACGAGTTTTCGTTTCTTCCTACAAGACTACCACGTCCCCTCTTAAGTCCCCCACATCATCCGTTCTTTTTCACGTTTGTTTCTCATGGCTTAGGGTACCAAGAACTCAATCTGTCAATATGTATAGGATTAAGAACATGCTAGAGAATGGGGATGGCCTAAAACTGCGTAAGCAATCATATATGTCGAAAATATATTTCTAAGTAGTTGTCTAAAGTAAGAAACGTAGGAGAAATCATAACAGCGAGAATCTTTGCCGCCTCAGTGCATAGGAGTGTAGAAACTCGTTGTTTCTTTCAGGTTGAAGATGGTGTTTTAAAAGAAGGTGAGTTTAAAGAAGCGATTATAAACAAAGATGCTGTGTGAGAAGTGGAAGTGAGCTCAGTGTTGTATATTGTAAGCTTAAGAAAGAGCAGCTGTAGCGCTGACAACTATCTGGCCCAATGCATACAATAGCCCTCGGACTTAGGTTGTTAATACACTGGCGATGTTCTGTCTTAGGTCTTTCTCTTCTCGTATTAAAGGCACCACGCAATGTTTGTTGTTGATTTCACTGCTGGTATGTGACTAACAACGACTTAACCGTTGTTCCAACCTGGAATTCTTATAATCTTCGCCGCGGTCTCTTCGAGGTCCTTTCTAGTCATTGTGGTGATTCCATTCAAAGAGTTCTCTGACAAGCTCAAGTGTGTATCAAGGTCTATTTTCTACTTAGTCTTATTATTATCCAGTGAAGTAGAAGCGATTTATCTGTCGATGGGACAGAAAAGACCATATGCCGGCTTTGCGGCCCTACTTTAATTACTAATCTAACATTTAACTAAAACATTTATACTGCTACAATTGCGATCTAACCAATTAAATAGCTATATTCGCCTCGTTATTTTCGCCTTTTTTTTTTATTACGTAAAAACTACCGATCGGATTTAATATATATCGGTAATAAAAGTTTATATAAAACGCGATTTATTAAAATATTTAAATTATTAATAATTTAAAATAATTATTATTACGTATAAATAATTTTTAATAAAATTTTTCGGTTATACGTTTTAGTTTTTTATTATAAAAAAAAATAACTATTTTAAAGCTAATATTTTAATATTAAAAGCGTTTGGTTTTATTAAATATTAAAAACTAAAATTTTAAACGTTATTTATTTTAAATTTTTTTTTTTAAAAAATAAATTAAAAAATAAATTAAAAAATAAAATAATTTTATTTAAACGTAAATAACTGTATATAATTTTACGTAATTTTTATAAAAAGTTTGTTTTTATAAATGTTTTTTAATATCGTTTATTTAATTTTGTTTTTTTTTAATTGTTTATTTTTTTTTGTTTTTTTTGTTTTTTACTTTTTTTTTTTATTATAATATATTTATTTATTTTTTTTACCGTATTAAACGGCTTAAACGTAAACTTTAATAACCGAAAAAAAATTAAAATAAATATTTAACGCTTTATTATTAAATGCTTTTTTATTTATATTATTATTTTTTATTAACTATATAAAAAAATATAACCTAACCGTTTTTAAACGTTTATAGTTTTTAAAAAATAAAAAGCTTTAAAATTTAGTTTTAACGTATATGTTTTTTTTTAAATTTAATAAGCTTTATTTATAATATAAATAAATTAAATCGTATATATTTTATTTTTTTAATTCGATTAATATTTCGTTTTATACCGTATATAAAAAAAAACAACGTAATAATATTATAAAAACCGAAATTCGGTTTTATTATAATAACTAATTATTTTCGATTTCGAAAACTTTTATAATATTTTTTTAAATATAAATACCCGTTTAATTTAAACTAAAACCGGGCTAAATTAAAATTTATAAATACCGTTAGCTTTTATTTAACGTTATTAATACTTTATAAAATTTATTTTATATTAATAATCCATAACGATAAACTAGCGATATTTAATAATAATTTTTTTAAAATAATAATATAGTTTATATATAATTAATTAATAATAGTGTTAGTTCATGGATATGTGGCTGCCACCTGCGGCAGTTGGCTACAGCCAACTGACGTAAGGTGGTAGCCCTGGTAGTAGCCTAGTAGCCTGGAGATTCAATGCCCGGCAACCCACGCCGGGATTGGTACCTCAGGCACTAACCAAGTAGTAGTATATAACCACGTACCTTAGCCGTACGTGGCTCTACCATAATCAATCAATCAACAACCATCACCAGTCACCACATCACCAGTATCGTACGTACGTAGTGATTAGGTGATTATATTCACCCTACATTGATATCAGTGCTGGAAGCCCCAGCACAGATCAGCAAGGGACTCATTACACCTGATTACAGGTGACGCCGACCTCTGCGCACCTCGCTGTCGCCCGTCAGACGTCGCGATATCGACGATTTCGACACTGTTAACCCTCCCAGTCAGTCATTTGACGATTGTTGACACCTGACAGCGACGACGTCCCCTCGTCACCGTCAGTCAACATCGTCAACAGCAGCGTAGCGCCTCAGACCACCAGGTCTGCCGCATCGATACAGCGCTATCGTTACCAAAAAGGCCTGTAGCACCTCAACTACAGCACCTTTCAGGCCTTAACAGCGCCAGCGCAGCTTCAATAGCAGCGCCATCACGTTGAGACCCCTCCAGACCCCTCGGCAGCACCTTCCGCGGCACCATATTGAATATAAGGTAACCAGCGTTTTTCAGCGCCGTTAGTCACCCCTTAGCACTTTCCCGCCCTCACGGCAGCCTTATTAGCGCCGTTACCTTTACTAAACGTTAATTTAAACGTTATTTTTACTAAACGTTACCTTAAACGCTTTTATTATTTCTTAATAAACGTTATTACTAAACGTTAATAAACGATAAAGTCCCGTTATTATTAAACGGACTATTAAAAAGATATTAAAACCGTTATTTTAAACGGCTATAGTATTTTTAAACGAACTATTAGCCCGTTATTAAACGTTAATAACGCCGTTACTATTAGGCGGCAGTTATTTTTTATTACTTTAAACGGCTATAGCACTTTAAATAATACCGTTATAGCAGTTATTACTAAACGGCATTATTATTATTATTACCGCTACTAAACGTTTTTTTAAACGTCCCTAAAACGTCCCCATTAAACGTCACTTTATTTAACGTCTTTAACCCTTTAACGGACTACCGTTAATACTATAAAGCTTACGTAATAAAGCGTTCAAAGCCGACTTAACGGCCCGTTATATTATTATTTGCCTTTATTAATAGTAAAAATTAATTTTTTTAAGCTCGTTAATAGTTAACAATAATAATAACGTAAAAACTTAGCTTTTTAAACGTTTATTTAAAAAGTATTAGTTATTTTAATACTAATTACCCGTTATTACCTATTTTAACTATATGCTAATAGTAATAACAGCGCTAACAGTTATTTATTTTAATAACGTTATTATCGTTACCCTATAAGGCTTACGTAGTAACACTGCGTTCGAAAACTATTTTTAAAAACTTTTTATTACTTTTTTAAAGCTTACGTAATACCGATACGTTTAAAGCTTTATTATTAACGTTAATAGCCCGTTTTAAAACCGTTATACTATTAAAATCTTTTTATTCGATTATTACTAGTTAATAGTAATAATAAAACGGCAAAAAATCGATTTTATCGATTATTTTAAATTAATAAAATTAGGCCTTTTAAGCATTATTTAAAAAGCTTTTTACGATTTATTACTTTTAAAAAACAATTAGCTATTATTTAATAAATTAAAACTTTTACTATTTTAAAAGCTTAAATACACTTTTAATTTATTAAAAAGCCTTATAAAGTACGTATTTATTACTATTTAGTAAATAAAACTTTTTATATTTTATATTATTTAATAAACGAGGCTTTAATTTTATATTATTATTATTAAAAGCCCGAAATTAAGGATTTTATTACTTAACCGTTATTTAAAAGCCAGGACTTTTATTATTTTAAAAGGCTTAAAAGCATTTTTAATACTTATTATTATAAACGACTTAGTAGCACGTTTATTCTTTAATTCTATACGTAAAAGCATTCCGTAAAAGCACTTTTAACCGGTTTTATTTTTATTATATTTATAAAGCACCTATTTAGTACCTATTTATTTTATTAATTTTTTACTAATTAATTAAGCTTTAATTATTCCTTATAACTACTAAATTTAATGCTTATAATAAAACTTTGTAATTATTAACAAAACTAATAACTAGTTCCGAAAAGCTTTAATAGCTGTTAAAAATAAGATCGATTAATTTTAAAACGATTTTTAGGTTAAAAATAGGGCTTTAAAAGCTAGTAAAAAGCGAAAAAACGACTTTTTAGTAACTTTAATAATTGCTAATTATTATATTATATAATTTTAAAGCTATTTTAAAAATAAAAATAACGCTTTTAAAGTTAAAAATAACTTTTTAATAACTATTAACGAACAATTTTAAAGCTTTTTAAAAAGAAATAATACTTTTTAGTTACTTTATAAAGCATTAAAAACTAAAAATACCGATTTAATAATTATTAATTTAATAATTTAAAAGCTTTAAAAAGATTTTTAAGCTTTTAAAACGATTTTAATAGCCGTTAATAAAACTATAAACGTAGTACGTTTTAAAATAACAGTTATTAACGAAATTAATAATAAAACGATTTATTATTTTTATAACGATTTCCAAACTATAATAAAAACTAAAAATAACGCCTTTATAGCTACTAAAAAGGCTAAAAATAATAACGCTTTAATAGCTTTTATTAAAAAGGCTAAATATTTTTAAAACGATTTAATAGCTGCTACTAAATTAAACTATTATTTTTATAAAAACTTAAAAACGAAAAATTAAACTATTATAATTATTTGCTAGTCTTTTTAGTATATTTAATAAAACTAATATTACTAATTTAATTAGTTAGATTATTTGCAATTAAATTAATTAAGTTAGCTTAATTATCGTTATTACTGTTAATAGGGTTATTAGTTATTTATTTTATACTAATTAAGTTAGCCTAGTTATCGTTAATATTACTAGTTATTTACCTTATATTAAAAAGCACTGCATTAAAAGGTATTTTAATAACGTTAGCGATTTTAAAAAGCCTAGCAATTATATATTAATTAGCGTAATTAATTACTTTAGTAATTAAATTTAATATATAATAATAATAGTAATATTAAAAGTAGTAAAAATATTTACTTTAAAACTTTCTAAAAATATTACCGTTAATTTTTTAACGGCTTATTATTAACCTATACTATTTTATTTAGTACTTTATATAGTTATATTATTTTATTTAATACTTTAAATATAGACTTAAAAGCGTTTATAATATTTATTAAACGCTATTAACGTAGTTACTATAATAGTAAAAAAAAGAAAAAGGCTACTATTAATTAAGCTTTAAATAGTACTTTTAATAAGACCTTAAGTAGTATTTACAAAAGTTATTTTATTACTATATTTTTTAATATTATTTTTAATAGTACTATTAAAAACGTTACTATTAATAGCGATAACCTTATTAAAAAAACTGCTAAAACGTTTATAACGTCTTTTAAAAAATTATATAATAAAGCTTTAATTATTATTAAAAGCACTATTTCGACCCTTTTAACCTCTGTTATAACCCTTTCCTCCATTATAACCCTTTTTATTATAAACTTTTCCTCCGTTATAACCCTTTTTATTAAAACTTTTACCAAGCTTGCCACGCCGGCAATACTTAATAAAACCTTTATTAAACTATTAAAAACCTTTTAAAAGCCTAAAGCCACTTTCGAAAATACCGTTAAGCTTGTTATTGTAGCTACCGTTTAAACTTTCAAGCTTACTATTATAGCTACTATAACCTTAGTACTACTTGCTAGCCTAAACGTAGGGAAAATACTAACGGTTAATACTACCTGCGATGGCAACTTAAAAGCTGGAGACCTTGATATCGTCACCTTAAAAGACCTTTTAACACCAAAGGCCTATGACCAGGACTATCTCTTCGGCACGTTTAACGCCTGGCGTTACCCGTGACACCTGAGACAGCCCTAACGCCGTCACCTTACCCGGTAACACCTAAATGACCTGATTCCGACCGTTAGAAGTTATAAAAAGAGAAAAACTGCTAAAAGTGAGTAATAGTCGGAATCGAACACTAATTCTCCGCTGTTTATAAGCTACGAGAAAAGTGTGTAAATATCGCGTTATTAAACAGAATTGAGATGTGTGCGTTGTGGCACCATGACGTGGCGTATAACGTGGCACAGCACGTTAATTAACCTACCTTACCGTCACCGTTACCTGATATCACTTGCAGCACCTATTGCAACACTACACCACACTGACCATCTCACTTGACTTCACCACCTTAATAACCCTTGACCACAACCACTTGGCATGACCTGACGACTTAGAGAAGGATTACTGAGAGCAATCACTGGCTAGAGGATGTATCAGTACTTCTGCTACCGCAGTCGTACCGTTAAGTTCTTTGTACTTATATGTATAGTTACTTCAGTCCACTATCACTGGATGGCCTATAGACGAGATTAGATAGATATAGCTAAGCCATAGGTGCTAGCCATAAAGAGAAAAGTTGCCAGTGTTGGTTTATAGATATATGGCTGCCACCTGCGGCAGTTGGCTATAGCCAACTAACGTAAGGTGATAGCCCTAGTAATAGCCTAGTGGCCTAGAGATTCAATGCCCGGCAACCTACGCCGGGATTAGTACCTTAGGCACCAACCAGGTAGTAGTATATAACCACGTACCTTAGCCGTACGTGGCTCTACCATAATCAATCAATCAATAACCATCACCAGTTACCACATTACCAGTATCGTACGTACGTAGTAATTAGGTGATTATATTCACCCTATAAATAGTTTATTAATAATAGCCTTTATTTAAAACGATTTATTTATTAAATAACGCTGTTAATTATATAAACCTTTTTTTTTTATATATATATTTATATACCGTTTATTTTTTATAATAATACTAAAATAGGCTTAATTATTATTAATAATAAAGTTATAATTAAAAAAAAAAATAACGAAATTAAAAATTATAAAATAATTAAATTTAAACTTAATAACGATTGTTTTTATTATAATTATATTAAATAAAAATAATAACGACTTTTTTAATATTTTTATAAATATTTTTAATAGTTTAATTAATTAAAAGTTTATTATTTTATAGTTTTTTAATATTATATTATACCGGTTATTTAATTTAACGTAGTTATTTTTTCGTAATACGTATTTTTATTTATTACCGCAATCGTTAATTAAATATTTATATTTTTAAAAATAATTATTTTCGGTTAACGCGTTTTTTTATACGTAAAGTCTTTTTAATAATATTATTAATAATTAAAAATAAAAATTTTAAAATTAGTTTTTTATTTTATTACGTTTAATATATTAAAATATTAATATATTTTTTAATATACGTATTTATTTATACGTTTTATACGTTTTTAATATAATTATTACCGTTTTTTTTTTAAATATATTAACTCGATTTAGCTTAATATATATAAAATATAAACGTATTCGGTTTATTACGGAAATATTTATAAATTTTTAAAATAATAAGCTTTATTAAATTTATAAGCTTTATTACGCGTTAAATTAAAAACGTTTGCTTAAAAAAAATTAACGTTAATATTTAATAGTTTATTAAATATTTTTAAAAAAATATTAACGCGTTTATATAAATACGTTTTATTTTTAATGCTATATTATTTATTATATTTATTACTCGTTTTATATTAACTATTATAAACGTTATAAAAAAGCATATAACGTAATTATTTTTAAACAGTATTTATTTAATATTACCGTATAATATCGGCAATATAAAAAACTAATACGGCTATTATAATATTTTTTATTAAAAAAAAAACGTTCGAATATAAAATCGAAAAAGATCGAAAATTTTAAAAACTATTGCAAAAAAATGCTATCTATTTTTTAAAACTAACGAAGCCGCTAATTTTTTTACGCGATTTATTAACTTTAAATAACCCGCGTTCGAAGGAATTTCGATATTATATTCGGTAATATAACAGTATATTTACGTTTATTTCTTTTATAACTACGCCGATTAATTACGTATTTAATCGAACGGGCTTAAACTGCTTTTATATTTAAAATGCTTTATATTATTAAACTAAACCGATAAATATTGCTTTAAAAAAAATCCTTAAATACGTTTAGTTATATATTTATAACCCGTTTAACGTTATACGTTTTCGTTTAAAATCGATTAATAAACTAAATTTCGAAATTATTACCCGATTATTAAAAAAAATATATTTAAATAATATATATATATATATATATACGTAATAGCTCGTAAAAAATTAACGAATAAAATCGCCGCTTTATAAAACGCTAGTTTAAATAAGAAAATAATTCGAATAGTTTTAAACCCGTAATTAGATTTAATTATAAAAAAAAAAGCCGATTTACGTCGGGAAAACTTTTTTATTTCGAATAATATAGCTACCGTTTCTTTTAATAACCCGTTAAATAATCGTAAGTATTAAAAAAAAATCGTATTAATTAAAAAAAAGCCGTTAAATATAAACGGTTATAAATATAAACGTATTTTAATAAAATATTCGTTTTATTTATTATTATATTATATATTAATATAGCTTTATAAAAAAAAAACTATAAAAAAAAACGTTATAAAACGGCTAAACTAAAAGTTTATCCGGTAATTAATTTTTTGCTAATATTTTCGAAATAAGCTTTATTTTTAGCGAAATAATACGATTATGCCGTTCGGTTACGGTCGGTTTTTTTAATAGTATTTAATTAACGTATAAATATTAATTAAATAAAAAAACTTACGATATATTTATACCTATTAAGCTAATTTCCGATAAGCTTTTCGAAATAAATTAAACGATATTATTTAAGCCGATAATATTAATTTATATATAATTAAACGCGTTAATTATTTGCCGGCGTTTTATATCGGTAATAAACGTTATATAAAGCGTTATTATTAAAATTTAATAATTATTATACGGAAATTTAAGTTATTATTATTATTTATTATTTTTATTATAAATCCGAATTAAAAAAAAATAAAAAATAAACTTTTACCGGGTTAAACCGTATAAAGTCGGCTTAATATCGGTGTTTAAGTATTTAATTTAAAGCGAAAAGCTTTTTTCGAAAATATAGAAAAAAATTATGTTTTCGGCAAATATATAAATATATATTAAATTATTAAATATTAAAAACGAAGCTTTTTATATATATATTTATTAATATTTTTAGCTTTAAATAACCGAAATCGCTTTTTTTTATTAAATAACGTAAATAAATTAATACGCGTTAAAATACCGTTATTAGTAAAAAATTTTAACGGCCGGCTAACTATAATAGTTATAAAATTTATATATTACGGTTTTTATAAACGTATAAATCCGAACGCTTTATATATAGCCGGTAATATATATATTGAGCGGTTTTTAAAGCTTTTCGCTATTAAAACTATTATAACTACCGATAAATATTTAAACTATTGTCGTTATATTTAACGTTAAAATCTTAATAAGCCTTTATTTATTATATTAAATAACTATTAAATAATTTTATATAACTTTTATTTGTTTTTAAAATATAAAACTTATATAAATATCGAAATATATATAAATATTCGGTTTATTAAATATATTTATAAATATATATATAAAAAAAACGACCGTATTATTATATAAATCCGATAGCCTATAATCGGTAACGATAATTAAATTAAGCGAAATAAAATTAAAAATTATTTATAAAATCGATATTTAAGTTTTTATAAAACTACGTAAAAGTTTTTTAAAAACTTTACGTAAAACTAAACGCTAGCGGTTTTAAAGCTATATATATATTTATTAAAAAAAAATTCGGTATATTTTAACCTAAATAATAAAGTTTTAACGGCAATAGCTTTAAAATAAAAACATTTTATTTTAAAAGCTTAAATAAATTATAATAATATAAATAATAATAATTAAAATATATTATATTAAAATTTTTTATTTTTTATATATATAAAATAAAAATCGCAAATTGTAGTATTTTTATAAAAAACGGTACCGTAAAAAAATTAACCGCGTATTTTTCGTTTATTTAAAAAAAAGCGAGCGTTTTTTTTTATAAATATTGTTTATTTTTATTTTTAATAACGCCGTAACGGGCTTAAAAAAAAACCGAACTGCTTTGTTTAATCGCCGATTAGGCTATAATCGTAAATAATCGGCTTATATTTAATAAATTAAAATACGATTATAAATAAAAAGCCTTAAAACGCAATAAATCTTTTCGGAAATTAAACGTTAAATAGCGATTAGCGTATAATACTATTATTTAATTTATTAAAACTAAACTTTTAAAAGCTTATTTTTATTTTTAAAAGCCTATTAAAACCGAAAAAACGTTTTTTTATATTACGTTATACTATTATTTCCGTTCGTAAAATAAAACTATATTATATATTGCTTTATTTAAAATAACGGCGTTATTACTATTTAAAAGCTAAACAGTATATTCGCGGTTTAAAATTTTAATTAAGCTAAACGCGTAATTAATTTATAACGTTAATCGTAATAAAACTACGGCTAAACTATTTTGCTAAATTATTTTAATTATTTAAAATAAAATTATAATATAATATAAATATGTTTTTAAAGCTATTTACCGTATATTTTATAATATTAAAGAAAATAATACGCTTTTTAAAAGTTTATTAGTATTTTTCGAAAGCGATTTCGTTTAAATTTTACCGGTAATATAAAAAAACTTTCGATTTTAAACAATAATAGCTTATTTTTTGTATTTTTTTATTTAAAATCGGCTTTAAAAGTTATTTTTAATTAAAAATATATAAATCCGATAAATAAATTTTTTAAATCGCGATTTTATATAATAGCTTTAAAATATTAGTAATAAAGAGTTTATAAGCTAAAATTTCGAGTTATTGTAATCGATTTCCGACGTTTATAATTTTAAAGGCATATACGAATATATATTTTTAAATAATATAATACGTTTAGCTATTTTAAACCGGTTTGTTTTTATTATAAAAGCGGTTTTATTAACGTATAACGTTATTATATAATTAATTAATAATAATTTGTTTTAAAAGCTATTAAAACGTTAAAAAAAATATATTTCGTATAACGAATACGTAAAATCGGTAATAAACGATAGCGATAAACTTCCGGTCGAGGTTTTACGGTTTATACGGCTAAATAATACGTTATTATTTATTTTTTTACTAAAAGTCGGTGTTTTTATTATATTATTATAAAATATAAATCCGGATTAAAGCTTTTATAACGGTATTTAATTAATAATCGTATAGTTACGTAAATATAATATAAAAGCTAAAATTTTTAGTAATATATTTAATTAATAAATTAAAGTTATTTTTAAAATTAAAATCGTATATAATAACGAAAACTATTTATATTTTTAATTAAAACGGCAGTTTTTAGTTATTTTATATTTTACGATAATTATTAATAAATCGCAAAAATAATCGTTTAAAATAATCGAAATCGATTTTTAAGTTTTAATGTTTTCGTATAGTAAATTATATATTGCGTTATTAAAAATATAAAGTTTTTAAAAGCTAAAAATATTAATTTCGTTAAATATTAAAAGTCGTTTAGTAAAAAATATAATATTTATTAAAATATTAAAACGGTTAGTTTATAAATAAATAATTAATAATAATACGTTATATTATTTTTATTTACGTTTATTATAAAATTATGCCTTTTAATAACGTAAAAACTTTTTTTTTTACAAAATTAAAAGTTAAATTTTTTTTGTTATTAATTAATTTAATTATTTATTTATAACTATTAAAACTTATTACTAACAGCACGATCGGTATTTTTTTTTTTTTATATTTTCGTTTTTCGTTTTTTATAAATTTTTATTTATAACTTTTTAATAACCTAAATTTTAAAACTTATCGCAACGAACTATTTTAAAAGCTTATAAAAGCGTATATTTTTCGTTATTTTAAAACTTAATAAACGCTAAACGTTTACGAAAATATAAATATATAAATACGTTTTTTTTTTTTTTTTTACCGAAAAAAACAAAAAATAAAAGTATTGTATACGTATATATTTAAACCAAGCCGAAATTAAATAACGAAAAATATATACGATTATGCCGTTTATAAAAAACCGTAACGGACGGCGGTAATCCGTTATAAAAATAGGGTTACGCCTATATTTATATTAAAAAAAGGCCACCGAACGCTGCCGATTGCCTATTAAATAATGCTTATTATTTATTAAAATACGTTATAATACGTTATAAAAAAAAACGAATATTTATTATTATACCGGGTTAAATTTAAAAAAATCGAATAGGCTAGTTTAGCTTTTAAAGTTATTAATAAAAGCGATATTATTTACGTATAAATATAATTTAATAAATGCTTTTAACGTTTAAAAAACTAAATCTATTAGGGTTAGGGTTAGGGTTAGGGTTAGGGTTAGGGTTAGGGTTAGGGTTAGGGTTAGGGTTAGGGTTAGGGTTAGGGTTAGGGTTAGGGTTA